>QLON01001868.1:0-59899 GCA_003313675.1 Termitomyces heimii | reverse complement strand
ATAGTTTAATCAGAGATTAAGCAAAATGTATTTTAAAATGATAACTTGATTAATGGAATTTAATAGCCTGAAAATTTCAATTTTAAATATAAGCTTTTTTAAAATCAAGCTAAAAATAAAAGAATTTTACAAGATTGGCAAAAGCAGCATATAGCTGATCTGGAGAAAAACTTTAATAGCTTAGGTTTTAAAAATGAATTGAAGTATATAAAACTTGTTATAAAGCAAAATTATAATCTAAATCTTTAAAATGACTTGAATTATATCCTTATAGTCTTTGATTAATTGATGCAACATTTTTTGAAATATTTAAACCAATCTATAGATAATGTAAATAAATATATGCAGCTAGATCTTTTAGCAGAATCACTTAATATAAATAATCCTGCTGTTTTTATACTAGTAGAAAATTTCCCTTCTATTTCATAAATTATATAATAAATAAAAAATGCTTTTCCAAGAGAAAAACAATCTTACTTAAATAGATTCACAGTATAAGCCTTATAAATGTTATATGTTAACACTGTTAGACTCAATACTTTAATGCTAAAAAGCTTACAAAATCTACCAGATATAATTCAAAGTTTGGCATAAGAGAGCGATGGAGTCAGTTGTGTGGCCGGGCGTGTGGAAAACGTGAAGGCTAGAGGGGAGAAGGGTTTGGGAGTCACTGAGATCGTGTAACAGCTTGCCAGACGGGGAGGGAGTATAGAAATTGGTCAGGAGTTTGGCAAGCATGGATGAAATGTCGCCTTTTGCTTCGTGGGCGCCAGTAGGGAACTTGTGCAAACGTGGAGGCTTGTAAGGCAGCGTGGGGTTACATTCTGCCCATAGTTGTTCCAGAAGGATGAGTACAGTTGGCAAGCCACTGACGTGGTCCGGATGCCAATGTGCTGCTTGTAAGGCCAAATTAATTTGCCTAGACTTAAAGATGCATTATCAGAGCTACTCAACCTACTTTATAACCATCATCCTCTTTCTTATGCTTTTAAAGCATTTATTTATCAATATAATTTAGCTTTTGCATTTACATCTTTAGGAGTTGAAATTAATTATATTATTATTAATGCTCCTAAATCATATAGCTTTAAAATCAATGGAAAATTTCATTACTTTACAGGTGCCTTGCTTTTAACTAAAGGAAAGCAGCCAAAATATGCACAATTCTACTTTTATGATTATAATCAGCAACTGGCTTTTAATTAATAAAATAATTCTAAATTAGATTTTTAAATAATAGCATCTTTGCAAAATATATTTAGTAGAATTAATTTCTTTATTGACTTATATAAGCATGCTAGATAGATTATGAAAGAAGTTTCAAAAAGCTAATTATAAAGGCTTTTTGTTTAACTTAAAGCAAATTTTGGAATTACTAACACTATAACAACTCCAATGAATAAAAAGGTGTTGCTACTATTATTTCTAGAGATGGTTATAAAGAAAAATCCAATTTTCAATCATTGTAATATAGTTTTACACTTGCATAGAGGTTAATTAAAGTAAATTTGCTAAGTGCATCTATATTATACTCCATTGCATTATACTATTATTTTTCTAATTAGAGAGCCTGGCTTTTACCTTAATATTGCCTCTCATCATAAACCATAAGATTAATAGAAGACTACAAATGTTATACAAACTGCATATTATATATATAAGCTCTAATAAAAATCTTTAAAAGCTAATTTTGCATTACTTTAGAGTGGCAGATTATTTTAGCAATATATTATAGATTAAGTCTACTATTTAATCTAAAATATAAGATTGAATCAAACTCTTGATAATATAGTTTATACAGCTTAGTTATTAGATGTTGATACTAAAAAAAATTTGAGTCTTAAAGAAATAATACAGCTGCTAAATACTTTGATCTGCCATGACAATTTCATTACAAGATTAATTGCTTCCACTTTTTCTAATATCAATCATTATTAAAATAATCAGTATTTTTAGACTATACTATTTTTTAGCAAGAATTTTGATATAGAAGATAACAATTTAGAAGTTCTGCAGAAGTTTCTAAAAAAAGAAAAGATTTTGCAGAGTGCAAACTTTATTAATAATACAAATATTAATAGCCTTGCATTATATCTCATAAAATATCTTAACTCTTTAAGAGCTAGCAGTTTGCTTTTGGCTAGATTTTCTTTAAAAGTTGGTATTTCTGTAATGCAAATTATGAATTTAAATCCAACCAGAGGGCTTTGTAATAAAATAAGAATGATTATTACTTATATTAGCATCAGATTCTTCAATATTGCATTATTAGTAGAGATACTAAATTTGCAAAATTAATTGTCATAATTTCAAGAATCAATCTTAATACTTTTAAAGAGAAATTACTTATTTTATTAAAAAAAAGATAATTTTCAGTTTGTTTAGCCTTTTCTATACTATTAACAAGTCACAAAAGCAATTAGTCAAATATATTAGATTGGATTTACAAATATTAATTTTTACATATAGTTAACTTTACATTGTATTCTCTTAATGCATTTCAAAAGATCAAATTAAAGTGATTGTATTATAAGAAAATATATTAAAAAGAACTGCAAAAATTGTTTATTACAAAATTCTCAATAATTTATAAATATAAATGTAACTTTCAATGATATTATTTTTTATAACTAATTTTTATGAATTTTAGCATATAATTTGACTATTACTCATAATATACAAATATAGAATGTTTTTTAAATGTATATATAACTATTAACAATACATTTTTTTACTAACTTCTATTATTCTTAGCTTCTATTTTGACATTGTTATTAATAGTATACTAATATAAATTACTTGGAATTGTAATTATAAGCTATTCATATATATATAAAACTATAATCAAATAAAGTAAAATTAAATTGTGCAAAACAAGACTTTAACTAAGTGAAATGAAGTTGATGCTGGATTTATGTATTAAATAATAAATACAAAGCTCAAACTGAGTAAAGCAAGGTTAAGCTGGATTTAACCATTAAATATTAAATACAAGGCTTAAACCAAGTAAAGCAAAATAAAGATTGAAGCTAAATTTAAGCATTAAATAATAAATATAAAGCTTAAATTGAGCAAAGCAAGATTAAGCTGGATTTAACCATTGAATATTGAATATAAGGCTTAAATTAAGTAAAGCAAAGTTGAGCTAGATCTAAACATTAAATAGTAAATACAAGGCTCTAACTGAGCAAAGCAAAGTTAAGTTAGATTTAAGTAAAGTTATGGTCCATGCCTTTGGCATGAGTTATAGCTTATAGAAATTGATGGAAGAGGTGGCAGCACTCTACTGGCTATTTTCCTAGCCTTACTAAGAGGGAGCCTCAAAAATTCTATAATGCTGAAAAAAAATTGATTAATACACTAATAAAAAGATTAAATAAAAAAAAAGATTATGATTTTTCAAATGTAAAGAATGTTAAACTAATAAAGACAATAATGGGCAGGCTAAGATAATTTAAGGATTTTTCAAGCTTAATGTCTGTTGTATTAATAATATTTGTAACTTTAATATTGAAAAAGGATAATACAAGAAGAAATGAAGTAAAAGCAAGGCTATTTAATTCAAAAGATTTATCAGGTAAAATATCACTTTTCTTCTAACAGTTTTGAATAATAGTGGTGTCAACCTCTTTCTATGTAGTATTTGTCATTTGTAAAATTTCAAAAATATTAAGATCATAGATTTTAATAGGAAGGATATACTTATTATAACAATATAATACTAAGCTTTAAAATATTGAATAATATTAGTAACATTAGCTGGCTGAATATGAGCTATAAAATTAAGTTTGAAGGTTTTGACAATAATATTAGTGAGACCATTAAGAAAAATGTAAGCACTAAAATTATCTTGCAATAAAAGAATATAGCACTCTTCATGCTATAACTTAGCATTTCAAATATATAAATATTTTTAATACTAGATTGTTGTTATCTAGGCCTTTGCATTGTTTCTTCAATAAAACTTAAATTAAGCTTTATTTTTTTTGAAAAGCTTATAAACACTTTATTTTTTTAATTTTTTTTAAAATTTCATTTTAGATTTATTGGGGCAGTGCTCTATATTGAGTGATTTCTGCTTAGTTTACAAAATAATGTATCTACTTTCTTCTTCTTTTTTATTATGTAATGTGGCTATAAATTAATGCATCTGAAATTAGGCTCAAAATTATATTATGCCAATATTAAATGTAGTTATCTAAAATTAAGATATAGTTAGTATATAATATTTTACCTCATCAATATTATATTAGGCTTTTCTGCCTCTCTCCTCCTACTTATGCTTCTTCTTTACTCTGAGATGCTTATTATTTATCTTTTTGGATATAATCAGATCTCTATAGATTTTTTTAAATTGATGCATTGTGTATATATATTGGAACAGTGCTTTTGCCATCAAGGCTTCTAGTCTCAGATGTTGTCAGGAAATCACCCATTTAGAAGTTTCTTAGCCCATGTTTCCTTCTAATTTTCAGGCCTTTGCATTCTAATTCACATGCTATTAAGCACTTTCATCAAAATCTTCACTGGCTGGACCAAGGGAACAAACTTCCTCATTGATCTGGAACTAATACTAAACTGTGAAAATGAATCAAGCTTTAATGAAGCCCTTGTCAAAAATGATTCAATTCATATGGCCCTCATGACTTAGTGGCCATGTAACTCATGACATAACCATGACTGTGACATCAATCACATCAGTCATGAGGCGTGACTACGTCACACCATGATGTCACATGTGACAGTTACATGACTCAACCTTGGAATATTTTCTATCAATAGGCAGAGTAAATCTTTAGACTTATTCTCTTTAGATTTTCCTCTGCCAAGTTAACACCTTATCATTTGTATTTATCTTATTCTTATTAATACATCTTTGAATTTCCCTCTGCCAGCTGTGTAACTGAGCCACAGCCTCCAGAGGTCACCCTTACAGATGTATCACATAGCTCAAAATAGTATGCTGTGCTTTAAATGCTTAGTATTTCAGTAAAAAGTGTTTAATAGTCTTGGAGACACTCTTGCATATTATATAAAAGAGTGTCTTGATTTTTTATATATGGTGCAAGTAGCTATTTAGTGGGCAGTATTCTGTATATAGTTAAACTAAGAGTGCCACATATTCACATGGCATCTGTGTCAACATATCAACTATGATTCTTATCTTTAATATTTCTAGGTTTATTGCTCTCATGCAAGTGAAATATAGTAATCATATAATTCTGTCCTCTGCTATATGCCACTACTCTCTCTTGTGGGCAAATTAGAATCACTGCTTTTAACTTAGGCAGTAGCTTTTTTAAAACTTTTAAGCAGTCTAAATTAGTTTTCTTGCCTTGCATAGTCTTTTTTGCTTTTTTGCCTACTTATTTGTTGCTACTAATCCCTATATATTCTGGCATACACATCATTTTAATATCCATACTTGCATTGATTATTTTAATCCTCTGGATTCCTGCTAATACTTTATTAATGAGGTATCACCCTAATTCTAATTTCAGATTTCATAGCATTAGTAGCCTGGCTTAACTATCCATCCTAAAGAAAATGTCTTTTGCCTTCTCAGGTTTTTCCTTAATAGTTCTATTCCTAACACCTGTTCCATGCATTTATCCTCAAATACTATGTGATTTTTATTTAAATCTAGCAGCTTCCTCATCACCTTTACCTTTTTAAACCCCTTATATAGAATTGCTGCCACTTCTATTATGCCTTGGTATCTTGAGCCATTTATATAGACATTTACTTCTGCCTCATTTCTTCACTCCTTCTCTATCCTTCTCTATTGCCTCCTCTACACTGCTGTCAATGGATACTCCTACTGAAAACTTTTAATTGAGTGATTTGCATATAACATCCTACTTTTTCACCTTTCTTGAGTCTTCACTTAGTACCTTGAGTATATAATATAGTGGTGCTCAGTGCCTTTGTATAAATCTAATGGTCCTTTGAGCTGGCATGTGCAGTGAGTGAGTTTTTGGCAGCATCACTATTCTTACTGCTGCATTAACACAGATTTTGCACACTTGCAGGTTGATTGGAAGTAGGCCTATATGTGTGTCAAGCATGTTATTGGGCATTATTCTTAGTGCCCTTGTAATTTGTAAAGTGCATATTCTTTGAACTCTCCCTGCTTTTATTATGTATTCTCCTGACTCCTTTACTGCCTTCCCCCCTACTTCCATATCTAGTATGCACCATACATCCATGATTTATAGCATTGCCAGAACAATCACTGTGCAATACAATTTCTGTATAAATTCTCCCTTTATTCCTTCATTCACCTTGATCAATCTCTTCATCTATATGGCAATTACTATGTCTTTTCTCTAAGCATAGGCTATGTGCTCTTTGAATTATTTTTAGTCCACAATAACTTCTAGGAATTTGTATGATGGCTTAACCTTAATGTTGATGCTCTTTATAGTGAGTCTTAGACACTTTGCTGGCTCCATCTTTTTCCCCCTTTCCTCTTTACTCACCACTCTCCTCTCAAGAATTCCATCTCTATGAATTTTTCTATCTTGTAAATCAAGAAGTGCATTGCTGCCTACTAACTTGCCTCATCCATCCTTGCCATCATCTCCTGTACTCTTGCTGCCACCTCCTCCATATTTTTCTTTATTGCCACTATCACTGCATTATCCACAAATAAAGTTGCTAGCTTACCATATTTCTCCCTCATACTCTCTGTCTATCCTACATTGTAGAAATTGTAACAAAGCCTCAATGTATTACATCCTTAATCCAAGCCACTCAGCATTAGGATACTGGCTGAGGTATAATCATCAAATGTAATGATACTTTGCCATCTCTTCAGCTTGGCTTCAATCATCTTACTACCTGATCTAGTATATTTCTCCACCTCATGTCATGTGCTAGCACCTCTAGAATAGTATTGGAAAAGGCCTCTTTCACATCTAGGAATAGAGCCATGACTTCTTTGTTTGCCCTTCATGCATCCTTAATAAATGTTGTTAACTTGTATAATAAGTCCATTATAGCTCTTTCTGGTCTGCCTCTAAACTGCTGCTTGAATAGAACACTATGGCATTTTGCAAGGTACATCAGCTTGGCCTTTATGCACAATGAGAGGATTTTTGTTATAGTGTCTAGGAGTGCTATCAGCTTGTATGCATTTAGGTTTCCATATTTATCCTTCTTTGGCTTGCACAACACCACAGTTTTAAAAGTCTTCCACCTGGCAAAGTAAACCCTAAGCTCAAAAGTCACTCTGAAGATTGGATCTAGGTATAGCACTAGCATATATCTTGTTTTCATGATGACTATATTCAGAATGCCACTGATTCTAGATGCTTTGTGAGGTTTGAGCCTTGCAATTGCTGTATAAATCTCCCTGTCTGATATTGGTAACTATATAAATGCAGGAGGCAGATACTGGAAGTTAGCGGGCATGCCTGCATCTTCAGGCCTATTATAGAAGAATGCCTTGTAAAAGAGCCTTGCTTTATTCTCATTTTCCTCCACTTCAACAATTCTTTCTCCTTGCTTTATCTTTAAACCTGAGATCCTTGCTCTTCCACCATTTGCCAGTGTAGCTGTGACAAAGTTCTTCATGTCCCAGGTAGTTTTTGCATTTATCTCACCCAGCTAATCCTTCTAATGCTTGTGCTTGGTGTCTTTTATTTTGGCTGAGGTTGTTTTTGGCTCTTCAGAACAACTTGTGCATCTTGTAGTTAGAATCTGCACTCCTCTCTACTGATGCTCTTCCCAGCCTCTTCATTTCTGCCCTCAACCTTGTTAAGTCCTCATTCCACCATCTTTTTGTATATAGCAATTCTCTTCTTCTCTTTGCCTTTATCTCTGCTGTCTCTGTTAGTGTGCACATAACTCTGTTCAGTCTTTTTTCTATCTCCTCCACCTTGTCAGTCACCACTGTTTCCAACCATGTTCCCAGCCTCTATTTCAAATTCCTCCCAATTGATCCCCTTAAAGTTCCAACCCATCTCCTCTTTTCTCTGCTCTACTGTAGCTATGCATGTAGTAATCACTGAAAAGTGGTCTATGTTTAGTGGTTGTTTCTTGCATAAGACTTTGCACCTATTGATTCCCTGGAGACACTTCCACCATGATGAGGCTGCTTGGTGCATTAATGAGTTTAGCCACTCTGAGCCATTCTTTAGCCTCTCCTAGTGAGTTGACTTTCATCACTCTGTTTGCTATCTGCCTTGTTGTGTATGTCATCTGACTTGCTGCCTTCAAAAGGCCTCCACTGCTCATGGCCAGCATCCTCTTTTTACCTTGTGATTTAAGAATAAGTGTTTGTGTGTAGTAGTGCAAATACAGCAAGTTTTATCTACTTCTAGTCTTTCACCTTCTCTGTGTTAGTGTCATCTTAGTCATTTTAACTCAGGTTTCCATGGTTTGCAGGTAGTGGTTGTGGATTAAGAAGCATCCCTGTCTTTTCAATGACTTTTGGTGGCAACTTTTCAGTGCCTGTTGCATAATGTAAATGCAAAAGTCAGCCATTTTTTGTTTTCTTTGACACCTGACATCTGTTTTGTCATAAAGCCACAATCTGGTGACATTCTGCATTTTGAACTGTAAGTTTGTGTTCATTCAACATCAATAAAATGCTTATACCCAATACAACCCAGTCTCATCACATTAAGAATATCTTTCAATTAAATTTCATGTTTGGTAATCAATTTCTGAATACATTCACTCTCAACTTTAGCATCCTGAGGATCTGCAGAACCTGCCTCTCCATGATGTTTGAAACTCTTGAGACCACATTGTTTCTTAAACCAGTTCAGCCATCCATTAGTACAGCTTATCCTTTCATCAATTGGAACCCCAACAAGATCAGTAAATCAATTGCACTTGGCTCTGAGAACATCTCTGGAAATGAACCCATAACTCTAGCATCTTGTTAACATTAGGAATTTCAGTCAGTTTTTCTTGCTTTGCATCCCCTGTTTGTCCCCTTGCTAAAGCTTCAGCATATTGTTTTCAAAGCTCATTCTCCATTTTGAGCTAAGCTGAAATTTGTGGTTGTGTGAGTTTCAAGTTAGGATACTTGTCATTCTGATACAATGCTGTTTTGCTTTGACTTATTTTTGTACTACCAATCAAGAATTTCAACTTTTTGTTTTACTATTGCATTTTCCTTCTTTGTCTCTTCATATGGCTTGAGATTGTGGTTTTCAGGTCCTATCAGGTGTACACACCATATTTCAATGTTAATTTTTGCAAACTTATTGTGCTTTCTTTTTAAATTCACTACCTTTTCCAAACCCTCTCCAAGCTCTTTCAATTTCTTTAATATATGTTTTTTTTTGTGCATTCAATCAAGCCAAGCCATGTTCATAGTGAAAAGCATTTTCAAGAAGCTTTATCACTTCTTCATCAATCAGGTTTTCATCACAGTCCAGCCAGGTCTCATCAGCATCTGAGATTTTCTCCTTCCATGAGAGTTGTGCAAGAAGATCTTGTTTATGTGGCTCTACCTCTGCCTTTAGTCATGAAATGCCCACAATGATTTCAAGAGGATTATTTAGCATTTCAAGGTGGGAGAGGGGAAAAATGTGATACAGTTTTTATCAACTTTCACATTTTTTTGGTGATAATTACTCCGATATTTCAGCACCTAAGCAGTATAACCAGGTTTAACCCATATTTACTCATTTCTAAGTAAGAAAAATTGATTTATTGGTGTTAATATTACACGTTATGGAAGAATTATCAGTTACGACCCTTACTGCAGCCCATTGGGTATCGAGTATCAGAAGGTTGTCAGATTTCCCTGCGAACCAAGTTGTTGGACACCCAAAATCTATCAGTCTGAAGGGGTTATCATTTTGAGAGTCATCGGTCATGAGAAGTTTGACTGTAGTCTATTAGATACCCAGAAATATGCCACCATGGCCCTATGTTCATGTCCATCTCCTCCTATTGAAATGCCACTCCATTGTCTCGCTTACCCTTTCAACTCCTCAATATCACACATGTCACACTGGCCATAATGAGGTTCCATTGTCTCTCACATTTATATATATAGACACTAGCTACCGACACCCTCAGTCAATCATATACTGACTGAGGGTGAGTCAAATAGTCCGTACTTCTACCAGCCACATAACTGATACACTATCGGATAGATCAGAACTTACATTGTCCGTCAGGTAGCGTAGTCAACCATTATACTGACTGAGGGTCAGAACTTACATTGTCCGTCAGATAAGCTTTAAATACAGTATCGAGTTCTAACATAGTCTGAATACTGAGACGTCGGTAGAAATAGCGAAAAATGTTTCCGAAGTCTTTCATATTCAAGCGTAAAGCTTTCTGAATGCATGAAGTATGGTAGGTTCGGTTAAATTGGTAGACCTGTGCTGGTCACGGGATTATTAGGGGTGACTCAAGGGAAGACGTTTGTCCCACAACACTGTATGTACCATGTGCGTACAAGTTTCACCCTAGACTGTGCCACGCGTAGGAGAAAGTTGTCGACGTAAAACTCCGAGGTTAATGGATGAGTGATGCAGTTGGCATGAATTGCCACCAAGCCACCACGTGGTGATGTCGTTTCCCTCTGACACAGCTTTCCCTCCCCAAATGTATTCGAACTTTTCAACTGCATTTAGATATCTTTGTTATAATACGATTGTGATTGACATGCTGTACTTTGTATAGTTAGGCGCACCCTCAGTTCACTGGGCTGCCAGCCTTACAACCCTCGAAGACAACCTTCGCAAAACGATATAACCTGTCAACGTGTCAACAACTACCAACTCCAGGCTGGACATTGCGTCCAAATAAAGTATTTCTGTCCTTCATACCTCCTTGTCATAATCCACCGACTAATATTGATTTCTTGCCAACAGATATAGCACCCGACCCTCATAAAGTGGTTGTTTTCTTCATCACGTATTCTTCACTGTCCAAAGAAGCTCCCACGGATCTGCCGGTCTTGGCGGAGGATTATTCTACACTCTATGTCTATACCATACATTAGTAACGCTTCTTGGTCAAGACCAGAAGCTGCCCTTCATCAGCAACCTCCTCAGATAGAGGGCTTTGACTTCGCACCGTTGTCTGTTGATCCAGACGATATGCAACCAGGGACTTATCCATATCGTTCATCGCAAGCGCAAGCTTCAACCAGCAACAGCTCATCTACTGCTGGACTTCGTCCAAGCTTCGCCTCCGGTCAACCTCAGTCACAATCGGATCCGTTTGTGAACGGAGCAAGCGCCGCGTCCGTGGGCTCTGGTAGTTTTACGACTTTCGGCGCTAATTCAAACCAGGGCCAGGGTCTCGAGTCTTTCAATTCTATGTTCTCCGGTTCTTCTCAGGATCAATTGGGATGGAATCATCCCAATTCTTACAGCTATAGAAATTCACTCTCCCCAAATAACTTTGAGGCGTCAAGGTTCGTCGAAGGAGCAGAGGGCTCTTATCCGAATAATAATTCACGCCTTATGTCGTCACCTAATACCATGCAAGACGTATATCCCCAATCTTCGCAGTACTATTCGCCTACAAGAACGAATGTGGACTTCGGGACCAAACGAAGCAGGGATGAAGACAATTCTCAAGAAGAAGATCAGGACGTGGACGTTTCCGATGCAAAAGAATTGACCAAAGCCAAGTCGTACGCACTTTTTTAGAGGTATACCCATATTTGTCTAATATGACTATTTCAGAGGAGCCTGTAGTCGATGCAAAAACTTGAAAGTGAAATGTGAATTCAAGACTGAAGCGGATCCGTGCAAGCGGTGCTTGAATGGGGGACACGAATGTGTGATTCCTGGACGAAAGAAACGTCGAGCGCCTCCGTGCGTGCCCCCATCATTTAAAATAAATTGGCGCAAGATTAACTCTTGAATAGAAAACGAGAACATTTGCTCAACCAGATCCGTGAGCAGGCTGCTCAAATCAAAGAATTGATGGTACAACTCGAGTCAAGCGGAAATTCGGCTCGCCATCATTCCCCGTCGAGGACCTCAGGTTTAGGGCCATCCTCAGCGTTTCAATCACCCATGCTCTCGTCCTCGACTACGGATGCTTCCTTGGGTCCGAATGATACTTTCTCCAAACCCAATCCTGAAATGAACAAAGATGTTGAGGACTGGATTGCGAAGGCCAAGCAGAGTTTCCAAGAATTCGATGTCTTCATCGGCATCGGCGGTGCTGGCATGCCCAAGAGCTATCTTGTCGAAGGCGATTTGGAAAAATTTGACTCTGATGAGGATGAAGACTACGTCACCATTTCGGACGATGAGAGTGATTACGACTTCGCTGTAGAGCATCCCGATGGAAATGAGGTTACGAATGACGGAGATTTGAAGCATAGGAGATCGACTTCCAGCTTTAACACCGATAGAACTGGCTCGACGCGCAGAAATAGGCTCGTTGTTGGAGGAAGTGCAAAGCCTGCTATCCTCCCGGGAGAGGCGGTACCTTTTGGTCTTTTCGGTGAAATGAGTCTAAGAGCTGGGCCAAAAAAGCGTGGTTCTAGCGCTGAGCCTGCAGAAGAGAAATTTCCCGGCATTGCGAATACAAATTTCTTCAGACCAAGTGAGAGACTTGTTTTGTAGTAACGCCCATTATAGCTCAAGCGATTGCACTATAGCTCCTGCAATTAAGGTAATGGATAAGCGACTATCAACTTTTCAAAACCCTCCCTTGATCCTTTCTCGGGGTATTATCACACCTCAAGAGGCAGAGAAATTGTTCAGAATGTGCGTCTTTTGCTCCAGATAAAATACCTATACTTGACTTGTCTTAAAGTTACTTCGATCACATGAACCTTTCTGTATCACTCCTCGACCCCGTACTCTATACTGCACAACGGACTTTCTGGCGCAGTCCCTTCTTGTTCACCGTTAGTGAGTGACACTCTCACTTTACTTATCGGGTCGCCGAATATGATTTCTAGTTTGTGCTATTGCATCTAGGTTCTATGCTCAGCGTCCATCTTTATACAATCAAGCCATTCAATGTGCTCAGCAGGCTGCCGGAATGGCGCTCATCAGCGGACATAAAAATGTTGAAATGTGTTCTGCATACATCCTGTTGAGTCTCTATCCGGTACCTGCTAAACGATTGGAAGACCAGCGAAGTTGGTTGTATCTGGGTCTAGCTATCAGGTGTGTTTTAAAAACTATCCATGGAATATACTGTTTCTTACCATTGATTAGAACTGCCACGGATTTGAACCTTCATTTACCAAATACTGCAAAACCGTTGAATGAGAACCATGCTCGAGAACTGCTCAATCGGACTCGTGTATGGCTAAATTGTTTCAATCTCGACCGATCGAC
Organism: Termitomyces heimii; assembly: GCA_003313675.1. Taxonomy (NCBI): domain Eukaryota; kingdom Fungi; phylum Basidiomycota; class Agaricomycetes; order Agaricales; family Lyophyllaceae; genus Termitomyces; species Termitomyces heimii. Next base: position 46,610 of record QLON01001868.1, on the reverse strand, counting down.
GGGTTCACAATACGGGAAGCCGCCGATTATTAGTCCCGCAGATTATGTGGCAAACCATTCCGAAACCTGGTGGAAGAGCTCACCATACAATATGAAGAATTTCGATATTCATCTTTGTGCCTACAATGCTGAGTTGAAGGTCATGGGGGGCTTCATACAAAAGATATACAGCGATCCTGACCATCCGACGGGCTTGAGTAAGGTCTGCCTTGTTCATGCCATCTTAATTATAACAAAGACTTATCCACATCTTTTGCAGAACGTCGACTTTGAGAAAATTGCGGCTGAGTATGATGAAGAATTGAAGCGACTTGCGGCAAAATGGAATACAATCCTGGAAGAAGGAGACATGTCTAACCCACAAAATAGTTTCCGCACGGGGTTGCTTCAACTGGCTTACCCTTATGCTCGCCTCGTCGCTCTTTCATACGGGTTCCAGCATGCTTTCGGAAAAAATCATACCGACGAGAACCCTTTTTTAAAAAGAGTACGTTTTCGTTTTAAATCTATGGAATGTTTGATTTCTCAAGATCATAGTGCCTTGATGCGGCTTTTGATGTCGTGAACAATGTTTTGAATGATATCGCCCGACCTAGTCAACGTAAGTCGATGAAGTTTCAATATCTTCGCGCATGTAAACTCTCTTGTTCAGGAATTTACCTTCGACATGGCCCAGAGGCGCAAGTTGTGTTCGTAACATTTGCATCAACTTTCCTAATAAAGGTATATTCTTGGAGTATACTTTAGCGCTATTCCTAACGATAATTGCAGCTCCTGCAACCACGATTCGCATCATATTTGACCATGCAGAAGCGACTGGAAATCCGCGAAACCGTACAAAAAATCATTGACCTGTTCGGGTCACCAGAGGTTTCTATTGATGACCGTCACGGCCCCGGTCTTTATGCGAGGTTCCTCAAGGGCCTTCTTGCAGCACCAATGGCTCAAGTAGACACTACTTCTACCCCTCCTGCTCCTCGTAGAACTCGCGCCTCTCCTATTACTGCCTCTCACATTGCCCCATCATTCAGGTCCGCAAGCTCTTCGCTATCTCCTGCTCCGCGACAGGAAGCTCTTTCGTTCGAGAGCTTTGCTCCTGTTGGTCCATTGGATCCCTTTGCCCCTTCCAACAGTGGCGTTTCAAATTCGTTGGCTCTCCGCATTGGTGGCGAAGACGGACCATATCTCTCGTCTGACTTCTTCCAACCCCCTTTGCCTTTCGATGATGCGATTCTGAACAGCATGCAGTCGCTCTCTGACCCCAACGTGTGGCACGATATCACTCTACCGTGTGAGTTTGCATGCCTTTCACTGCTTAAGGATCCTGTATTGATCGGGTTTCTCCAGCGAACTTCAACTGGAACACCTTCCAGGGCAACTTCGATATAGACCACCGGGCACAGGATCCCGTCGTCTATTCTAATCTACAGCAGCAATATATGACGGGTGTCCAATTTTAGCTTCTGATGTATCTGCAAACACTGTTTCAATGAGTGGAATAAGTCTATGGTTTATGGTTACGTTACTGCTTTGATAATGTATTTATATGTATGGTTCCAATGATTTCTGTAAAATCTTTGTCCTCTCATTATCTTGTATGTTGTATGCTCTAGATAAGGACAGACATATCATTGTTTTGCGATCAACTCAATTCATGGGGCATTTATTACTACACCGAAGAAATTACATGAGAAATAGTTATGAGAGTGCAAAATTGATTGACGATTCATGTGATGTCTGGATGTACGATGATATACCGGAAGAGATAGACGTCACAAGAATGGCTTCCACTCTTCAAGTAGCTTACAATCTAACATTCTTAGGCATAGCCCGCAGAGCTTGCCGTACTCCGAGGTCAGCCAGGACATCTTCGGCACCGCCGAGCAACGCATCAAACGGTATGGTACGATGATACTATTGAGAAGTGAGCAAACGATGAGGCAGAAGTAGAATAAACAAACGTGTTCAATGTACTGTCCCATACCCGTCGCTGTAACGCCACGACCACCGAAGATCTGGACGGCATCTCGAGCAGTCTCCTGTCCACATGACGTGGAGTAGCTCTTCAGGAAGGCGATTTGGCTGACATAAGATGAGGAGTTGAACTGTTTCAAGATACTTCTGGACATACCCTGCGAGTTTGTTCGCCTGCTGTCGGTATGACTTGAAGAACTTTAAGCCCCAAAACGGTCATTAACAAGTGATTAATAGCTCACCATGTTACACATCTGATACGTGATATTTTCTAGCCAGTTTTGAACACTTTCAGCACGAGCGATCATTGCTGCGAGCTTCGACCGGATCACAGCCTGTGCATGTAGAGGCTTTCCGAAGACCTTGCGCTGTGTGGTCCACCTACAAGTAATAGTTCAATCAACCTTAAATCACGAAAAAAACGAAAACTTATACTGACTTGAGGCACTCTTCGACTGAATGAAAGAGAATCCGGTTACATCTTGATTCATACCTTAGAAGGAAGCGACGTACTGATTCCACGCTGACTTCTTGCTGAAGCACAGCACATGACCCATCGCTCATGGTTGAAGTTACTTTAGAAAAGTTCAAGTCTGAAATGCAAGGGAGACAGGTCTACACACACCTTAGCATGACAAAAATTCCTCCACCCTCTTCGCCAAGTGTGTTACCAACAGGTACCCTGACGTTGTCAAAGGTGATGTAAGCTGTTCCTGCAGTTGTCGAGTAACTGGTCTTGATTTGCTTTGTTTCAACACCGGGTCCGCGCTCGACCAAGATGACAGTGAATCCATCCTATATGGGCCATAAATTCAATCCAAAGAGAATAAGCTGGTAAACACACCTCTGTCTTACATCCCACAGTGAAATAGTCCGCAAACCTAGGACAGAAGTGAGCGACACGGATGAATTTGACAATGAATCATGACTGACGTTCCATTAGTAATCCACTTCTTACTTCCTAGAACATGATTGAAAATCGATGGATACTTCGCATCAGCTATGGTAATGTAGACGTACCGTTAATGATCCATTCTTTTCCATCTTCACTCTTCACAGCAGTAGTTTGAAGACCCATTACATCACTTCCCGCATGAGCTTCCGAGATCGCCAAACAGATGAATTTCTTTCCAGAAAGAACTTCAGGAACCACTCTGGTTTTCAGCTCCTCGCTCCCAAAGTTGAGGATAGGTGGTAAACCAATGACTTTGCCACCGAGTAATCCTACGTTCGTTATTTATCAGATAACATACTTTTATAATGTGAGTCGGAATACCATCTCCATAACCACGCAACGACGAGCGAGCAAATTCTTGGGTAATAATCAACTGAAGTAGACGGGCTTCAGAATATCGGTCGCATAGAACCGTTAGATGTTCAAACAAACCTCGTGAAAGTAATCAAACTGTTCCGGTTTGACCAAACCATTCATAAGGGTTCTTCCTCTCAAGTGCTTACCGGGACCCATGCGCATAGCATGAATGTTCAGTTCGCTGGAGAACAAGTGAACCTTCGAAGTGAGCAACCAGACGTCAGAGAAACGTACGCCATCTTGTCAATTACAGTCTGACTGGGACGCTTTCCGTCTGCCTCTCTTGCCTGTAATGCCACGATGAGTTGTTTTGATAGACAGGATAGGTTACCGGACGTGCCAAGGAATCGGGATAAACAACAGTATCAAAGAACTGTCTAATCGCTTTGTGGAATTGTCGGTGGTTCTGTTGAAAGGATGTCAAGTATAAGAGGCACCGAAGGATAAGATTTGAAGAAGAAATTTGCCTCTGTAAAGTAGGCACTATGATACCCTTCTGCAAGCCAGGTAGGTTCTGCATATGGCACAGTGCTAATTTCGCCCGGAATCCGTCCGTGTATCTTGCTCTCCTCCCCACCGATGACCCCGACCTGAAGACGTTGATATTGCGGCCGCTCCAGGATTTCATGGCGATGCAAGCTATAAAAAGCTTCGGTTGCGTCTTGTCCCGCTACATTGATACCCTTGTTGTAAGCCGTGCGTGAGGGAATTGAGGGACATAACGCACCAATTTCCGTATCGAGGAGGACGGAAGCACCACCAGGATGTAAATTCTTGAATCTTGAGATATCATAGACCTTGGAATCAATAATTATCCACTATAATTGGCATTCAATCAGTTCGTTCGTTTATCTGAGCTCCTTTGCGTCTCAAGTGTGCTCACCAAATCTCCATCTTTGTTGTGCTAGGAGTCAGAGTGAGATCAAGGGGGAAAACGTCATACGTCGGAGAGAACAGACCTTCTCGACGTCTTCTCGTGTGAGCTGCTTAATTGTCGATGCCATTGGATATGATCTGCAGCGACTATGCCAGCACCTGTATACTCTTGCAGGTTTTGCGCAGTGCTTATATCTGCGCGCTCAACGGAGTGATCGCATGTGATTGTGACTTTGATGGTATCTAGTTCCACGTGTTTATCCAGGAGCGTGGGAATATTGACCGGGAGTTCCGAATGTTGTTCTTTTTAATAATGCATAATACTACCATACATCAGAGTTTATAACCAGATCCAATTGGACGCGTTTGTTTGCCCAATGCGCCATCCGACGCAAGTTGTCTGACCTCTTTGTCGCCAAATCCTAATTCCAAGAGGATTTCCCGGGTATGCTGTCCTGCATGTAGGTAGTGAGCGGAAGGAGATGACTTCACAGGCTGTACGGGCTGTGAACTAAGGATGCGAGGATGAGCAACAGGGAAAGGCTCATCAAGGGATGTCGTAGCTCGAGCTTCTTCCGGTGTCAGAACAGGTAAAGCGCATGCGTCGGTTCCTTATGTTTACGGTCAGGTCAATCAGCGAACGACTGAAAGTAGCACGAGAAATACCATGGAACGCAGTAGCCCAGTAATCTCTGGTATTTGTCTTAAAGCCATTAACCATGAAATCTTTGAGCTTGGCCCATTCATCACGGTTGGATCTAGTTTGAGGAGTGGGCCTCCACCCGTTTAGGTGGAAGCCTTGGGGTAATGCCTCGAGGAACTTGGTAACGAAAACGTTGAAGAATTGGGGCTCAATGCATCCGACAGACATATATTGTCCATCTCTGCAAACGTAAACATCATAAAAAGGTGCTCCTCCATCGAGGACGTTCTTTCCCCGTCCATTACCAAATAGAGGGGAATTAGGCATAAGCGTATGCATCAAAGGGTAAGCAGCGATATAACGTGCCCCCGACACCTTTAAAAACATGAGTATCACGTACAACCGTGACAACGAAGGAAATAAACCATATCGGTGTTGATGACTTGTCCACGTCCACTCTTACTTCGTTCAATTAAAGCGAGAAGTATTCCCATGGCACAGGTCATCCCTCCGCCTGCAAAATCTGCGAGGAGGTTCGCGGGGAAGGTAGGTTTATCGGAGCCCGGAAGTGTCTTTAAAAGTAATAATCAACACGGGCAGAGATGATGCATGTAATCATCGTCCTCACTGCCAAAGCACCGCTCACAGCGATATAATTTATATCATGGCCTGCCCAGGCGTTTTGTTTTTGGATCGTCGCTTATACCGGGGAATGACCCACCTGCCATATCTTTATGAGGACCTGGCCATAGTCAATCAACTACTCAGCATAACTAAAGATGGTTGTTACCTGTCCTGGGAAACCTGACATGAACGCATCACATTAATACCCAGACTGTCAAAAAAGTGTCACGCACCCTACCACTCTTGCATAGATCAACCTAGGATTCAGACCTTTACGGTCAGCATTTCCTAAGAATACCTCCGGTCCTAAACCGAGCCTTTCCAGGACACCAGGTCGGAACGGATCAATCAAAACATCCGCCGAAGATATCAGCTTCAGCAAAGCCTCCCTTCCACTGGGAACTTTGGGATTAATTGCAATTGAACGCTTTCCGCGGTGCAAAACATCTATATTGGTTGAGTCGGGCTTGTCAACACGTATAACAGTGGCGCCATTATCCGCCAAGATTAGACCAGCAAATGGACCGGGAGCAAGACCTCCAAACTGGGGAAATATCAGGGTCATTTTTCAAAGGGTTCCTGCGGATATACTTACTTCAATGACTTTGGTTCCAGACAGCGCCATGAGTACGAAATAGATGTGGACGCGAGAAAGCCTTCATATACAAAAGTCTGACCCGGTAAATGGATAACCGTGGCCCCTCGTGATTGAGTCATACTTTGGTGATCCGTAAGTTCTTTTTCTGGGAAATTCACCCCTTTTGGAATATCCGTTTTTGTCCCCTCTCGACGTCGACCGTGGCAGCCAGTGTCCACATTGGCCTTGCACGGAAATCCTGCCGTCGAGCGAAAACTCAATTTTTTTCAATTGCAGCATAGACAGTTGATTTTGTGTATTTCAAGACTCGGGCGACGTAAGCTAGGCAAGGTTTGGCGAACGATGTATAATAATAGCGACATGTATGTTCTGCGCGATTTCATTTGGTCGAAACTGACCAATCGTTGGCCGCCGTTTTGACGGAGGATTGATTTCGATCCATGCCTCGGAAATTCTTTGTCACGCGCCTCTCTCTTGTCTCCCAAACGCTATGACCATTTTTGACGACTCTGTTATCCATCCTAAAGCTTCTTACCATGTGACATCTTAACGTCCCGTTTGGCAGGTTCGGGCCGTCTGCGCTAAGAGCTGTGAGGGTTCATGACCACCTTTGAAAAATAACATGGCTCGAATCTTCCCCAAGTTCTTGAGTAGAGTTGCGATTTCTGTTTTTATTTTGCCCAGCGTTGTTGCGCTGATCAATCTGAAACTCATTGGCTCTCCCTTTCTGCCTTCGACCGCTTCACACGCTCTCCACCCCGCGCTTGGTAGCTTTAGTATTGAAACCGCGTTCTTCGAAGAATATGTGGGGAACATTACTGCTCCTAACATACTTACGAAAAATCTGCTTGAGAATCTCAGGGAGCGAACGGGGACATCTGCGGAAGTAAGAATCGGCGGTATTACTGCAGATTCGACGTATTGGAACGCATCCCTCGCGGTTGGTCTTTACAATTTCATCGATGCTAGTGGGGCTTTGCACAACACTACCATCGGGCCGGCATTTTGGGAATCGGTCAAGCTACTACCAGAAGGTACTAAGGTTACTATCACCTTGGTATATCCTCCTTCTACCTGAATCGTGATTACGCGAGATTAATACATGATTGCAGGATCTTCATGACTTGAACTATGAGGGAGCTCTGAGCGTTGCAGGATCTGCCGTCAATGGGCTTGATTCTCGTCAATTAAACCTGTTTGAAAGTGGGCGATGATTCATTCAATATCTGACAACTATTTATGCCTCGTAGTCGGGAACGAGCCCGATCATTACCTTAATTTTACTCCTCAAAATTACAGTGCTATATGGAGTGTAAGCGTTGATGCACTATCTTTTTCTAACCAGGGACTCAATATTCTCCATCAACTTAGACATGGGCCAAAAATATGTCTAGCGCGCTGAGTTTCACAGCACCTCGTTTCCAAGTCGCTGTTACCGTCGAGGACCCACTCTGGCCATATGATGCGCCTGGCGCCTCCTCACAGCTGGATTGCGTGAGTGCTTTAGCAGCTGGAGCAAACAGAGAAGGCGCCATACAAACATGCAGCGAGCATACCTATCAATATAGCGTGAGCCCGTCTTCCACTCTGATCATAGATATAGTGTCCGATGTTGGGCCCAGGTGTGTGATTCCCCAAGAACTGCAGTTGCAACATTACCCAATCTGGTTCGTAAACCAAATTCTTCAAACTATAGTGAAACAGGTATCTTAACTGATCGTAGGTTAACCATACGCGTCTGGCAATGTACGTCGGCTTTCGACCTTTGGATGTCCTGAAATGAAGATGGCAGGTACCTGGATCTTTGGCAACCGCGTATCAAGACTGTTCGCGAACAACTTGGGTCTCATTCTTTCCTCATTGGTTCGTTTCCTTCCGACGTCATTGCAGTATGCATTGATCCAAAGTGAATATCAGGTGAATACAATTCCGTTTCTTGTTCCGGAAAAGACGGTGTCAGCAACACATTCGGACAGACATTATGGCTGGTGAATTGTTCCGCTCTTACATATATTTCATATAAATGACTCTTTTTAGCTCGATACCATATTCTACGCAGCGTCTCTGAATGTTTCTCGGTTTGCTGCCTTCTCCTACGTCAGATGAAAGATCAGCACACTAACGTCACTAGTTTGTACATTCACCAGGGAGGTCCTTTGGCTCTACAAAGTAGCACCCAGCTTAATCACGGAGGTATGCCAGGCTTGTTCTTATTCAGCAAGTTTATATAATTCCCCAGGATTGAGCTTTTATGATTTATGGTTCGTCTGTTCGCAAGTGGCAAGCATTCAGCTGAACATTACTTAGGTATCCTGTCCAAAACACTAATGGGCCAGTCAAGGTATTCCCGTCATATTCAGCGTATTTGTTTGTCGCGGAGACCTTGGGCCACTCCACAACACTTAAGATAGCGAACATATACCCTGGCAGGCAAGCTAATGGTTCGACCATAACTACCGCACTTGGAGACACCTCCGAGGGACAACTGGTCGCTTATGGGTTCTGGGAATCCGAATCAGGAAACGATTTCCCAAAAAAATTCGCCCTCCTCAACCTCGAGATTTTCAACAAGACACAGACCACTCCTCGTCCAACAGTGACATTTGACCTTTCTGGCTTCTTAAGAAATCCTGAACAACCAGTTACTGTGCGGCGTTTGTCTGCGCCGGGGGCTGATATCAAAGAAGCGAATATAACAACTTGGGCTGGTCAAAATTATGCTTCGGGTTTGGCAACTGGTAATCTTGTCGAAGAGCAGATATTTGGTGGAGACATCATAGTACAGGCATCAGAAGCTGTGCTTGTAGTGGTATAATACCAAGATATTACAATACTTATGGATGTACACATTGTGGGACATTTTAACTTGGTTGTCTTGCTAATAACCAGCTTCCAATGCCAGCTGCACAGATACTGTACATATTGCATGCACGTAGACATGCATGTTTTCCACTGTGGCCCACACTGATGCCAGAGAGGATAATGTTTGGTGAATAGTGCTGTGTGCAAGTCGGGACAATCAAAAGTATAGTAGAAAACGTACAATTATACAGTTGCAGATAATGGGAGGATGGGGTATCCTTTTGCGTTTTTGATAAACGTTGATGTGGGGAGAATGTTCCTGATGGACTTGGCAGCCCACGTGTCATTTCCAAGGTCACGTCGGTGGAGACAGGGTTATATATGGGGGGGCAGATGGAAATTACCCTGTCATTGTATTGTACATTGTATGGCCGTTTTCAAGTCAAGAGTTCTCACCAGGTCTGTTCATAAATCCTCCATGAGTTCTCACCAAGCCTTGAACCCGGGTGACACTACATCAATCTTGAAGAACAAAAGTGTACTTGAAGGTCAAGCTGGACAGGGAGATGGGAGAAGAATACTACTTGATGTCTCCTCACTACTTTCATCTCAACTCTCATCAATAATATTTCAGCATGAGAAAGACGACAAAGGCTGCTGGGAAGGAAGCACAGAAGCAATTAATAATTGATGACCCCAGAATGGTGATTCTGCTCATGCTGCAGTCTGTGCTCTCCTTATCCTCAGCATGGCTGCCATGACTTCTGATGACAGCATGTTGGCTTCCCTCTAGCTTTGAGAAAACTGAGGACTTTGTACCTACTACACTGTAACTTGAACTCCATGAGATGTAATGACCTCCATAACTTGTTTGGCCTGAGCACACTTGTGTGCATCCATTCCTGTCTTCAATATCATCTTGAGTAGGCTGCGCACTGGCCAGCACTCCTCATATTGTTCGAGTGATGGCCATTGAGAGTCATGAGTTAGCTATAGAGATTATCATTAAGTGAACATAAATCAAATGTTAACTTGAAAGTGAGGCTCTCACCAACTTGCATATAGCTTTGACAACCTCTTGTTTTTGATACCAAAATGATCTTGACATGTCAAGTTTTTTGTTTGCCTCTGACTTGATTGCATTCTGGTAAAGGATGTCTGAGTAGGATGGATGCAGGTATTTAATGTAGGACCGACATATAAAGCATTGTATTGGGCCTTTGACCAATTGAGCTTTAACAGCTCTTCTTCAACATTATGACCCCCTGCGTTAGGACAGCCAGGCTCTCCTTGAGGTTTTCTGATAGACTAATCAGGGCCAAATGATGAGCAGGTTTCAGGTGGGGTCGACTGAAATCACTTAGTCCCTGATCACCTGAGCCGAGTGCTTGGGCCTTCTTGGATGGTAACACACTGTGATTGTTGACTCTCCATGTCCTGCCCATTAGCTTGCATGGGTGCCTGTGATTGAAGTGTCTGTGCTTGTTGATTGTTTTCAATAGTACCTTCAAACCACTGTTTGTTGCTGTCTTTTAGTGCTTGCTCACTTCCAAGTTACCAGGCTTACTTGTGTTTCCTCATCCATATTATGCCTGGTGGAATGTCCAAGCTGCTCTTCTGAGAAGATGATTTGGGAGGTGATCAGGGCTTGTGGAGGATAAGGAGCTGGCCTGAATTGAATGCAATTTGAGATGAGAGGGTGATGTTTCTCTATGTAGGGCATTGTGCTGAAGAAATTTCACAAATGCTCCTCTTATAATTTGCCTGTGTATTGTTCTTTTGTTGTTTTCAAGCCTAGAACCATGCTTGTCCACAATGTCACCAAGGATTACAATGGCAATGTTAGCAACCTTTTGCTATCCACAATAACAGACCAAACCTCCTGAGAGCAAGATATGGCCATTGGGAGAGAAAATCAGGCAGTTGACTGCTTCTTGAGAGCCTTCCAGCTGGTGGTGGAGAGTGTAGAGTTGAGACTACAGAGCAAGAATGATAAGGATAAGGGTGTATTCACTGATGTGACTATTGACATACCATGAACACTGGTAAGAGAGGGATTCAAACAACTTTTTCTTTTAAAGTTGATCTTATGTCCAGAAAGGAATAAGGGACAAGTGTCAGGCAGAAGTGAATGAACAAGAATCAATTCTACAGGTGATGATAATCATGTCCGAGTCTGGGACCTTACCAGTTCTAAATGCATTCAAATCATGCACAGCCCCAATTGGGCACAGATTACTTCGATTGAATGGTTGCATCACGACTCATTGCCTGAGGGTTACTCAGATTGGATCAGTATTGGCACTGGTAGAGGCTTCCACATGCTTTGCCCCAAAGCAACAGAAGGAACGGTGTGTACAGTTATTGTTCTTATTTGCAGGACTAATAGTGGATTCATTGTCCAGAAGTTTGTTTGGAATAAAGCAGCAACATCATTCCCATTCAATGTTAATGACCCTGTTGAAGCTCAAGCCTATGATAACATCAATGTAAAGCTTGCTCTGGCCAGCCATTCTGGAGTTATTAAAGTCTTCAAGCTTCACAGAAGTAGGATTTCATACTCATCTATGTTTTTCTCTTGTACATCTAACTGATGTCTATCTAGAAAGCCTGATTCTTCTCTGGGAGGTCAACAATACTGATATACCTTGATTGTTGCAATTCTTTGGTTCTGGCAAGTGATACCTTCTGGCATCTTTCCTGGAAGGAGGCAAAATGTAAGGATTTTACACTACTTATATAACAACCCTAACATGGTAGATAACAGTGTCTGCTATAATGGAGAAGACTCAACAATTGAATGGAGGTGGTTACTCTTAGGTGGAATGTAGGTACTTATTTTTCATTGGTCTTTTGAATGGTGCTGATACAGGAGCAGTGGCAACACAGCTATATCTCCAGATGCAACCATGTTGCTGGTTGACAATCTCTCCACCAACAACTTTGATCTCTACTGCTTCCCCACAGGCAATTTTCATGTCACATTTGCCTCAAAATCTATTGAATGAGTTATCAAGGGTGTGACTTACATTGAAGGTGGCAAGTCCACTGTCTGTGGAAGTGACCAGCAATTCATCCAAATTATTAACCTAACTATGCATTGGGTATGCCAGAAATTGATTTCAAAGAATCATAAGCTGATCTCTTCTTTGATACCTTATCACTCCTTGACTTACTATTATATAGCTTCTGATATGTTCCAGGCTATTGTGGCCATCAGCCTTAGTGACCATCAGCATTTCATTGCCTGTGGATCATTTAGTACAAAGCCCACAATCTATATTTGGGAGAAAGTTGTAAGTTTCCAGTTAAGTTTCTCGCATTCTTATCTCATCATGCACCATCAGGATTATAATATCAATGATAGGCCCACAATGTCTCCAGGTTTAGCACATCATTCTCATATCAGCACATCAACAAACAGATGTCACAAAGTGTTTGACACTCTCTTAGTGTGGTTTCTCCAATCTCTGCTGCTCATCCTATTAAGCACTCACTTGTTCTGGCTCCCTTATTTCTGGCAGGTGTGTTGCATGCTTCTGCTGATTTATACTACTTAATTGACTTGAGTATAAGTTTGTTGGTAAAGTTGGGAGCATTTCTCATGTTGGCACTCAGATCTCAACTGTCTTGATTGAATTCAACCATTAAAGCCAAGACTTCTCACTTGGAGCTTCACCATTGGTTGTATCTGTGTACAGTGACTTTGTGACACCAAGTTCAAGCACCTTTCCATTGGCCTTAACTAGTACTTCAGCTAGTAGTAGTTTACCTACACTGAGCTTGATCAGAATATGATTATTGATTAGTACTTTCATAATGAAGTCACTTCAAGCCTACTTCATTGATTTGATGTATTCACCACAGACATTGACAGGAATCCATAGCATTTCTGCACCCCTCAGTGATTGCTAGGTGGAGCAGTACAATACCTGGCTTGTCTCAGATGGTTTGTCCAGGTCTTCATTAGCTCTTGCACTGGCAAAAGAATCCCAGGTTAAATGCAAACTGGAATATTTGGTCTAGATAGCTGCATGCAGTGAATAAGTCAAGATACAGACTAGGCCTACCATACAACAATGTATGGGACATTTGGAAAGTTGAAGAAGCTATATCAAGAAGTTCATCAGAGCTCAAAACAAAGCTCATTATGATAGGCCACATACAGAAGCAGACATGGGCATCTATTACCTCATGTGTCTAGATGTATTTGTTAATGTCAAATGCAAGTTATCTGCCATGTCTCTCTGCCCACTCACTGTCTCACAGTACTCAACCCCAATGTCCCTGACAACAACATCTACATGCCCATATACATCACTGCCCTGCATACTCCATCCACTCACTTCCTGCAATGCTGTTGCAAGCTATGGCCAGCTTGCCATCCTCATAGTTCTCATTTCCTGCAGTTTGTGTCCTGCAATTATCTGGGACTTGCTGACTCCCACAGGTGGCATCATAGATGTTATGGACTCTGATGGCAACATGCCCCTCTACACTGCTAAGGACATTGACACTGTGTGCTTCCTCATTGAGCATAGCACAATAATCAATTGCCGCAATGCTGACGGTGTCTTGGTGTGTGCCTTGTCCTTGGCCCATCCTCTGCTGATACTCTGCAGCCAATTGAACACCAACAAGCTTGCATATAAGACATTGTAGTGGGGCTTAATAGACAACATTGGATTATAATTATAATTTCCAAATTCAAATATATTTATAGCTTTTGTGCCTCGGCCAATAAATCCTCAAGTCCTGCAAGATTTCAATTGACCTTTTCAATTATTTTCCTGCATGTTAAATACATTGCAAAAAATCTAGAGTCTGTTCATCCATCCAGGCACTGTTCACAAAAGAGATGACTACAGGTCAAACTGAATAGCTTTAGTAACACCTTTAGATGTTCAAAAATAAGCACCTATATTGTCAATGGTATTCTGGCAACATCACAACAGATGCAGCAAAGAGTGAGGCCCTCCAAAATAGGGATAAGCTGAAATCATGCTAAGCTCAAATAGAAAATTGTCCAACCTACAGATTCTTGAATGCATGAGAGGTGGTTTTGTGACTCTCTTGTATGCAATAATTCCTTCAAAAGTGATTGAAAATTAGTCTAGATCAAGAAATGAATTCTGATCTGTACTTCTCTAAGCTAATTGACTTCTGTAGATCTTGCCTCCCTCAGCTGCTCCAGTTGCTGTTGCACACTGGTATGTAACTAAAAAAAGGATTAGATAAGTGCATGCAATTACATGAAAAACTCACTACTTGTAATGCATATAAAAATGCATTAATATAGTTTTTTTCTGTAAGAACTTTTGTTAATGCATCTTGTAAAACATTTACTTGTAAATGAGAGTTCAGTGAATGTTAGAACATTAATTACTTGCTGTATTCTCACTTTGTTACTGCTGTAATTGGATGTTGAAGACAAGGATCCTGTTTAACCAGATATATTGAGTATAGCATCATATAAATCTGCATGTTCACTTTGTCAATAAGGCTAAATGTTGCTTGATTTAAAGGCTTTCAATTTGCAGGCCATGGATCATCACAATGAAGTAAGTGGTAAGTTTTGTGTAGGTACTTATTGATATGCATGTTAAAAAAAATAAGTGCAAAAATGGAACAAGGTGCCTTCTTGGCATCCTCAGATTGAGTACAAGGCATTCCAATCAGAGTGTCAATGTTCAGACTGCAGGTGGTGAAAGTACAAGGTGGCATTCTAAGGTGCAACAAATATCAATATCTAAATAAGGCTTGTTATAATACAATTATGTGATGATAGCTCCCTTTTAATATAATACACATCTAGGGTTGCCATTCCAGATCCCTGGGTACACCGCAAGCAGCAGCAGCTTGCACTTGCACTTGCTACTCAACAACCTCCAGTTTTTTGCAACCATGTGTGGCATTGTATGGATATTCCATTGACTTGCCAAACTCTTTCCCAATCCAACATTAATGTTAATCTTTGCAAACTCAGCCAACTGTCAACCTTGATTCTATTCTCCTCTGCAAGCCTCTGAAAGACATGCTTGATCATCCAATATGGCCCACAAGTCACACTTGTGAGAGGCTACAGTAACATGATCATTCTTCAGAAAAGTGTTGAATGAGGCTGAGTTTGTGATAGCATGGATAGGTACAGTGAAGGACTGAATTGTGGCATTGGGATCAGCTGTCAGTGTTCTCAATGCAGCAGCTGAGTGGCAACAGCTTAAAGTAGCTGAGGTTAGGGGATTGAAAATGATCAGATACCATTGTAGTCTTAATAATAAACTATGCCAACTAGGAATCAGGTGAACTCAAATATAATGTGTCACTTGGCACCTTACAAAAAATCAAAGTTTTTGAGTTCTGGAGGGAGTATAGTTGCAAGGCTGAAACTTAAAGGAATTGATGGAAGGGCACCACTAGGTGTGGAGCCTATGGCTTAATTTGACTCAACACAGGGAAACTCACCAGATCTAGACATAACTAAGATTGACAAATTGATAGCTCTTTCATAATTTTATAGGTGATAGTGCATGGCCATTCTTAGTTGGTGGAGTAATTTATCTGGTTAATTCCAATAATGAACAAGACTTTAACTTGCTAAATAGCCAGGCTGGCTTTTGCTAGTTGCCAGCTTCTTAGAGGGACTATTGGCATCTAGCTGATGGAAGTTTGAGGCAATAACAGGTCTGTAATGCCCTTCAATGTTCTGGGCTACACGTGCACTACACTGATAGAGCCAGCAAGTTATTTACCTTGGCTGGAAGGTCTGGGTAATTTTGTGAAATTCTATTATGCTGGGGATTAAAGCATTGCAATTATTGCTCTTCAATAAGGAATACCTAGTAAGCATGAGTCATCAGCTTGTGTTGATTACATTCCTGCCCTTTGTACATACTGCCCATTGCTACTACTGATTGAATAGCTTAGTGAGGTCTTTGGATTGGCTTTGGGGAACTAGCAACAGCACTTTATTGCTGAGAAGCTGATCAAACTTAGTCATTTAGAGGAAGTAAAAGTCATAACAAGGTTTCTGTAGGTGAACCTGCAAAAGGATCATTATTGAATTTAAACCTTGGTTGAGTTGTTGCTGGCCTCAAAGGGCATGTGCATGCCTGCCACCATTTTCAACCATCTGTGCATCTTTTGTCAACTTTGAATATATACCATTCAAGGGTTAAACCCTCTCCTTGGTTTTGAAGGCTTTCTATGCTGCAAAGTTCAGCTTCCCTTGCATTCCTGGTCTATGCATCTTCTTATACCCCATAATGAATGTATTAGAATGTTTTTTTATTGGCCTTTTTAGTATCTTTAATCAAATACAACTTTCAGTAATAGATCTCTTGGCTCTTGCATTGATGAAAAATGCAGCAAAATGTGATAAATAATGTGAATTGCAGAATTCAGTGAATCATCAAATCTTTGAACACACCTTGTGCTTCTTGGTATTATGAGGAGCATTCTTGGTATTATGAGGAGCATGCCTGTTTAAGTGTCATTAAATTCTCAATCTTAACCAGCTTTTGTGAGTTGGTTTAGGCTTGGATGTGGGGGTTTTTGCAGGCTTCTTAAGAAGTCAGCTCCCTTTAAATGCATTAGTGAAACCCTTTGTTGGCCTGTTTCTGGTGTGATAATTATTTACATTGTGCACAGTCAACTTTATTCTAATGGGCTTTTCTGCTTCTAACTTGTACTTCCTCTTTGTTGAGGAAGATGCTTTTGATCATTTGACCTCAAATCAGGTAGGACTATCTGCTGAACTTAAGCATATCAATAAGCAGAGAAAAAGAAACTAACAAGGATTCCCCTAGTAATTGCAAGTGAAGCAGGAAAAGCTCAAATTTAAAATCTGGTAGTTTCTGGCTGCCTGAGTTATAATCTAGAGAAGCATTATCTGCACTAGACCATGTATAAGTGTCCTGGAATAGACCATTATAGAGAGTGAGAATCCCATCTTTGACATGGACTCCCAGGGCTTTGTGATATACTCTCAAAGAGTTGAGTTATTTGGGAATGCAGCTCTAAATGGGTGGTAAATTCCATCTAAAGCTAAATATTGGCAAGAGACCAATAGCAAACAAGTACCATAAGGGAAAGATGAAAAGAACTTTGGAAAGAGAGTTAAACAGTATGTGAAATTGCTAAAAGGGAAATGCTTGAAGTCAGTCATGTTAGCTGAGGATTAACCTTGCTTTTCTGCTTAGCTTACTTTTCAGTTGATGGGTCAGCATCAGTTTTGACCAATGGATAAAGGCTAGGGGAATGTGGCACCTCTGAGTGTGTTATAGCTCTTGGTCATATACATTGGTTGGGACTGAGAAACTCAGCACTTGTGCTTAGGATGCTGGCATAATGGCTTTAAGTGACCTGTCCTGAAATATGAACCAAGGAGTCTAATATGCCCACGAGTGTTTGAGTGGAAAACCCAAGCATATAATGAAAGTGAAAAGTTGAGATCCCTGTCATGGGGAACATTGATGCCCAGATCAGATCTTTTGTGATGGATCTGTGGTAGAGCATGTATGTTGGGACCCAAAAGATGGTGAACTATGCCTGAATAAGGTGAAGCCAGAGAAAACTCTGGTGGAGGCTCATAGCAATTCTAACATGTAAATTAATTGTCAAATTTGGGTATAGGGGCAAATGTTAGAATCTATACCTAGAACACACAGACACCATAAGTGTTTTGTCCTCAGTCTGTAGCAGAATAGACTCTATTTGTACCTAGAACACACAGACACTGTAAGTGTTTTGTCTAGGGTACAGTATAAGTATCATTGTCTGGATATTAAGTATATGTATTGCTCACCCTCAGTCTGTAGCAGAATAGACTGAGGGTTCTCTATAGTATGTGTTCTGTATTTATATTCTTCATTTCCATTGTCCAGGCCAGTGGCCACTGTACAAAGAAAATGTGATGAGTGTGATATCATGAGGGTGTGGCATGCTTACGGTGTTTTATGTGTCAGATCGCAACAGCAAAAGACTAATTGAATCATCTAGTAGCTGATTCCTGCCAAAGTTTCCCTCAAAATAGCAGAAACTCATATTAGATTTATATGATAAAGCAAATGATCAGAGGCCTTGGAGTTGTAACAATTTTAACATATTCTCAAATTTTAAATATATAAGAATGAGCCATCTCTCAGTTGGACCACTTGGTGATTGAGAGTTTCTAGTAGGCCATTTTTGGTAAGCAAAACTGGCAATGCAGGATGAACCAAATGCAAGGTTAAGATGCCAGAATTTATGCTCATCAGATACCACAAAAGATGTTAATTTATCTAGACAGTGGTTAGGACCTGATGGTGGATGACCTTGGCTGCTTTTTTGGGCATCTGGCATATGCTTAACAACTGACTTAGAACTGGTATGGACAAGGAGAATCTGACTATCTAATTAAAACATAGCATTGCAATGACCAGAAAGTAGTATTGATGTAATGTGATTTCTGCCCAATGCTCTGAATGTCAAAGTGAAGAAATTCAACAAAGTGTGGGTAAATGGCAGAAGTAATTATAACTCTCTTAAGGTAGCCAAATGCCTTATCATCTAATTAGTGACATGCATGAATGGATTAACAAGATTCCCACTGTCCCTATCTACTATCTAGTGAAATCACATCTTTGATGGGCTTCAGGCTAAAGTAGATTGGGCTCCTACTTCATTTGAATTTGGGGAGATATTGACTCTATCTTTCAAGACCTTTATAGTCAACTTGACTGAAGCTACTAACTCTAATGACCCTCTTTATTGTTGACTTAATAATCCTTCTTGATTATTAACCTGGCTGAAGTTACCAACCCTAGTAACCAAGACCTTTATAATTTAACTTGACTGAAGTTACTAACCCTAGTGACCAAGATCTTTATAGTCAATAGCTACCAACTCTAGTGACCAAGACCTTTATAGTTGACTTGACTGAAGTTACTAACTCTAGTCAAGACCTTTAGTATTGACTTGACAGAGGTTACTAACCCTAGAAAAGCTTGCTCTCAAGACCTTTGGTTAACTTGACTAAAGTTACTAACCCTAGTGACCCTGCCTTTCAAGCCCTTTATTGTTCACTTGACTGAAGTTTCTAACCTTAGGGAAGTCTGCCCTTAAGCCAGTCTTAAAAACTTTTGGAAATATATCAAGAAATTAGTAACTATTCAATAGATACCTAGCCTAGTTACCTATTCAAGTAAGATATTCTAACACCCTTTCCCATTGTTTCTTTAACCTGCCCTCAACACTCCTACCCTCCCCCTCCCCCTCCCATTAGACCACCTTCATCCCTCCCCCACCTCTTCTAAGGGAGGCCTGACACCTCCCTTCCCCCCAAACTCACTCCCTAAAGAAGGAAGTTTCAAAGGAGTTACAAGAAGAAGGCCCAACATACAGACCCTTCCTGCAATAGTAGCCCCCAAGTCCTTAGATAGCTGCTATATAATGAATAGCAAATTAGAACTAGGCCTTGTTGACTACTTTATATACTCCTTCCCTAGCTTGGGCAATCAACTTTGTTTGATCCCATTGTGGCAGAGGATACCTGAGGCATAAAAAACTCTGTTCACTAAATCACACTTTGGACTTGCACAAAAAAAAACAGGGAATAAAACCAGGTCATAGCACTATTAGACATCCACAGCTATAGGACTCTGAAAGCACTGCATCCTATTCAATCTGTGCAGTTAAGCAGAGTGCCACCCAATTGGTATCATGGTGGGAGATCATGCAGGAATCCTGGGTGCTGTGGTTTTTGCTTTTTCTTACCTTCAACTTACTTGATAATGAAAATTGACTAATTATTTATTGGATATAATAAATACAAAACTAATACTCAATTTTTTAAATTAACAAGAAACTGCCCAACTACCTAACTACTTACTATACATTAGCCTATCAGCTCTCATGAGCACACCAGTACCAAGTTCAAATGAACTGGCCCTAAAGTAAGCTCATGATAAGTAAAAGAAAAGAAAGAGAAAGAGTCCAACATAGGTTGAACAAATCTTTGGAACAAGGGCTTAACCTCAGTGGATTATAGCAACAAGGCTACTCTACTGCTTATAGTACTCTGTTCCCATTCAAGTCATCTGCAAAGGATTCACCCTTGCCCATATTATGATTGCAAATTTGTAGATAAGCTGCTAAAGCATTTCTGCCCATGACAACCAAGTCCACCTAATTTGATTCATGAGCAAAGCTCTATTTCAACTCAAGTCAAATATGCGGAACCAACATCATTGTTTCTAGCATGGATTCTGGTTTAGAGGCATTCAGCTATAATCCAGTAGATGATAGCTTTATGCCATTGCCCAATTGGATAGGCACAAATACTAAATATCTGAATGAATAGTTCCTCTTGTATTAAGTTCAATTACTATTACAATAACACTCTATCAGTAGGGTAAAGCTAACCTATCTCACAATAGTCTAAACCCAGCTCATGTTCTCTATTAGTGGGTAAACAATCCAATGCTTACCAAATTCTGCTTTAGTATGATAGAAAGAGCCAACATCAAAGGATCAAAAAGCAATGTTATTATGAATGCTTAGCTGCCACAAGCCAATTATCCCTGTGGTAACTTTTCTGGCACCTCTAGCCTCAAATTCCAAGGAACTAAAGGATTGATAGGCCACACTTTCATGGTTTGTATTCACACTAAAAATCAAAATCAAGGGAACTTTTACCCTTTTGTTCTATTTGAGATTTCTGTTCTCAATGAGTCCCCCTTAGAACACCTGTGTTATCTTTTAATAGATGTGCCACCCCAGCCAAATTCCCCACCTGACAATGTCTTCAACCTAGATCAGCCCATAAAGGACCTTGAAGCTAAAAGGTGGGACTATTAATCCCAACTCCACCTTATTGAATAAGTAAAAAAACAATAAAGGTAGTGGTATTTCAATAGCACCAAAGCTCTCACTTATTCTACACACTCTATGTCTTTTTACAATGTCAAACTAGAGTCAAGCTCAATAGAGTCTTCTTTTCCTGCTGATTCTGCCAAGCCTGTTTTCTTGGCTGTGGTTTTGCTAGATAGTAGATAGGGACAGTGGGAATCTTGTTAATCCATTCATGCACATCACTAATTAGATGATGAGGCATTTGGCTACCTTAAGAGAGTCATAGTTACTTCCACCATTTACCCACACTTGGTTGAATTTCTTCACTTTAACATTTAGAGCACTAGGCAGAAATCACATTGCATTAACACTATTTTTTAGCCATTGCAATGCTATGTTTTAATTAGCCCTGAAAGGCAGCCAAGGTCATCCACTGTCAGGTCCTAGCCAGGTCCATGAAGAAGTTGCCCCCTAAGCAGTCCTAGCTGGGTTCCAAGGCTTTTTACCAAAGCTCAACACACCCAACCCTTAGAGCCAATCCTTTTCCCAAAGTTACAGATCTATTTTGCCGACTTCCCTTATTTACATTGTTCTATTAACTAGAGGCTGTTCACTTTAGAGACCTGCTGCAGTTATGAGTATAACTAGGTGTGAAAATTATTCATTTTATTGGATTTTCAAGAACTGTCAAGAATGCACTAGACACAACAGAAGTGTTGTGCTCTACTAGCCATTGAATCCTAGCTCTGAACAAATCAATTTCAGGGTTATAAGCTGTTAAGGAGAAAAGATAACTCTTTCTGGGGCCCCTGCCAGTGTCTCCAAATTTAGTTATGTTGCCATTAAAGATCTACATCTTGGTTCTGGAATTTTAACTGGATTCCCTTTTGATAGGTGGCACAAAGAATTATGCACTTTGAAATGGAGCTTCCTTATCTCTTAGGATTGACTGACCCATGTCTAACTGCTATTACCATGGAACCTTTCTCCACTTCAGTCTTCAAGATTCTCACTTGAATATTTGCTACTATCACCAAGATCTGCATTAGAGGCTGTTTCATCCAGCATCACTGCCAAGGCTTCTTCACTGACCTCTACACCTGCCTACTCATCAGCACATCACTTAAATGCTGACAGCAAGGTATGGGTATCATGCTTAAGTGCTATCCATTTTCAGGGCTAGTTCATTCAGCAAGTGAGTTGTTATACACTTCTTAGCGGATTCCAAAGTCCATGGCCACCATCTTGCTGTCTAGATGAATTAACACCTTTTGTGGTATCTGATGAGCATGAATTCTGGCACCTTAACCTCATGTTTGGTGCATTCCACATCATCAGTTCTGCTTACCAAAAATGGCCCACTAGAAACTCTCAATCACTAAGTGATTCAACTAAGAGACAGCTCATTCTTATATATTTAAAGTTTGAGAATAAGTTAAGGTTGTTACAACCCCAAGGCCTCTAATTATTTGCTTTACCACATAAATTTGATACAAGTTTCTACTATTCTGAGGGAAACTTTGGCAGGAACTAGCTACTAGATGGTTTAATTAGTTTTTCACCCCTATACCCAAATTTGATGATTAATTTGTATATTAGAATCACTATGAGCTTCCACCAGAGTTTCCTCTAGCTTCACCATATTCAGGCATAGTTCACCATCTTTTGGGTTCCAACATACATGCTCTACCATGGATCCATTACAAAAGGTCTGGTCTGGGCATTGATGCTCCCCATAACAGAGATCTCAACTTTTTACTTTTATTATGTGCTTGGATTTTCCACCCAAACACTTGTGGGCATGTTAGACTCCTTGGTCCATATTTCAAGACAGGTTGCTTAAAGCCATTATGCCAGCATCCTAAGCAGAAGTGCTGAGTTCTTCAGTCCCAACCAATGTATATGACTAAGGGCTATAATATACCCAGAGGTGCTACATTCCCCTAAGCCTTTATCCATTGGTCAAAACTGATGCTGACCCATCAACTGGGGAGTAAGCCAAGTAGAAAAGCAAGATTAATCTCCAGCTAATGCAACTGACTTCAAGCATTTCTCTTTCAGCAATTTCATGTACTGTTTAACTCTCTTTCTAAAGTTCTTTTCATCTTTCCCTCATGGTACTTGTTTGCTATTGGTCTTTTGCCAATATTTAGCTTTAGATGGAATTTATCATCCATTTAGAGCTGCATTCCCAAATAACCTCAACTCTTTGAGAGTATATCACAAAGCCCTGGGAGTCCATGTCAAAGATGGGATTCTCACTCTCTATAATGGTCCATTCCAGGACACTTATACACAGTCCAGCATGGATAATGCTTCTCTAGATTACAATTCAGGCAGCCAGAGACTACTAGATTTTAAATTTGAGCTTTTCCTGCTTCACTCACAATTACTAGAGGAATCCTTATTAGTTTCTTTTTCTTTACTTATTGATATGCTTAAGTTCAGCAGATAGTCCTACCTGATTTGAGGTCAAATGGTCAAAAGCATCTTCCTCAATAAAGAGGAAGTACAAGTTAGAAGCAGAAAAGCCCATTAGAATAAAGTTGACTGCACACAATGTAAATAATTATTACACCAGAAACAGGCCAATAAAGGGTTCCACTAATGCATTTAAAGGGAGCTGACTTCTTAAGAAGCCTGCAAAAACCCCCACATCCAAGCCTAAACCAACTCACAAAAGCTGGTTAAGATTGAGAATTTAATGACACTTAAACAGGCATGCTCCTCATAATACCAAGAATGCTCCTCATAATACCAAGAAGCACAAGGTGTGTTCAAAGATTTGATGATTCACTGAATTCTGCAATTCACATTATTTATCACATTTTGCTGCATTTTTCATCAATGCAAGAGCCAAGAGATCCATTACTGAAAGTTGTATTTGATTAAAGGCACTAAAAAGGCTAATAAAAAAACATTCTAATACATTCATTATGGGGTATAAGAAGATGCATAGACCAGGAATGCAAGGGAAGCTGAACTTTGCAGCATAGCAAGCCCTCAAAACTGAGGAGGGGGTTTAACCCTTGAACAGTATATATTCAAAGTCTACAAAAGGTGCACAGGTGGTTGAAAATGGTAGCAGGCATGCACATGCCCCTAGAGGCCAGCAACAACCTAATTAGGGTTTAAATTCAATAATAATCCTTCTGCATGTTCACCTACAGAAATCTTATTACAACTTTTACTTCCTCTAAATGACTAAGTTTGATTAGCTTCTTAGCAATAGAGTGCCATTGCCAGCTCCCCAAAGCCAATCTGGAGACCTCACTAAGCCATTCAATTGGTAGTAGCAATGGGCAGTATATATAAAGGGCAGAGACATAATTAATGCAAGCTGATAACTCACACTTACTAGGTATTCCTTATTGAAGAGCAATAATTGCAATGCTTTATCTCCAGCATGACAGAGTTTTACAAGATTACCCAGACCTTCTAGCCAAGGTGAATAACTCACTAACTCTGTCAGTATAGTGTGTGTGCAGCCCAGAACATCTAAGGGCATTACAGACCTGTTATTGCCTAAGCTATAACTTGTGATATTCTAGTTGTTTAACTGTCTAAACCTATTCTTTGAGTAATGGAAAAGGCCTCTCTCTGGCTTAGTAAAGACTTTCCATATCTAGTCAATCTATTTACTGTTCCTGATGAAATCCAAAACTGAGCTGTTGTAACATGTTACAGAACCTTTCATGCATGAAATCATAGTGAGAACCTATCAATTGGTCTGGGTATAGTAATGTGAAAAAAGATTATTTGAGGTTATATAATGTAACCTCATTGTACTAATAGGATGAGTTATAATCCATGCTAAATGCATAAGCCCTAGCTTTGCTTAGATCTAGCTCAACTGTTAAGGTAATGCTTAACATTTGTGAAACTGTTAGGGAATCATTCTTTTGGAGGTTCTTTATCTCATGTTTGCTTCCAATTTTCAGGCCTTTTTACTCTAATTCATCTGCCTTCTACTGCCTTCATCAAACTCCTCACTGGCTGGACTGTGGGAACAAACTTCCTTATTAGTTTGGAGCCTTTGCCAGACCCTGGGATGGATTACTTTTGACAAGAGCTTTATCAAAGCCCTTGTCAAAAGTGATTCAATTCACATGGCCCTATAACTTAGTAACTATGTGACTCATGACATAATCATGACATTAGTCACATCAATCACACCATGTGACAGTAGCATGTTACATCATGATGTTACATGTGACTGTCACATGATTCAACCTCAGAATATTTTCTATCAATAAGCAGAGTAAACCTTAAACTTATTTTTTTTAAATCTCTTTTTACTAGGTTAGCACCTTATTATTTATACCTATATTATCTTTATTGATATGACTTTGGATCTTCTTCTGCCAGCTATGTGACTAAGCCACAGCCTCCAAAGGTTGCCTTTATAAAAACTTCCTCCACAGAGCTGGTGATGTAAGTAATAAGTGAGAATTAAGCAAGCATAAAAGCAGGCAAGAATTGAGCAAGGGATAAACAAGGCTAACAGAGGATTAGATATCACTAAAAAAGCTGAAAGTCAGTTTGGTGAATAAGCTAGGAAACTACTGCTATTGTTTACTAATACTACTTGACTAAGCAGTGATAAAGTGATGTGCTAAAAATATA
Organism: Termitomyces heimii; assembly: GCA_003313675.1. Taxonomy (NCBI): domain Eukaryota; kingdom Fungi; phylum Basidiomycota; class Agaricomycetes; order Agaricales; family Lyophyllaceae; genus Termitomyces; species Termitomyces heimii. The sequence continues at coordinate 21,323 of QLON01001868.1, read as the reverse complement.
TGTGTCAATGAAGTAATTATTAATCAAAGTAAGAATGTTGAGAATTCAGTAAAGCTCTGCAATTACTATGTAGTTACTACTAAGCTGATTCATTAATGACAGTAGTGATGAGATGATGGTGATGGTAGTGCAGCTATTTTTTTAAGTAGCATTTGAATTGGTGTGAATCTCATTGCCTTGAGTAAGTTAGTCCTCACCTGCTTGCTTGTTATTTAAAGTTGAAACTAAGTGAGAGTTGAAGGATAAATTGCCATTAAGATTATTCTCTACAAGAAAATGTCATTATACATAGTATGGAATTACAGACTCTAAAAGAAGCATCATCCTACTCCTTTTTAGGCCAGCTACCCACTAAAACTCCATTATGCTGCCCACAAGTGGGCATAATTTGTGGAAGCTTGCTTTTATAAAATATGTTCTTCTGAGTTTCTAATACTAATCCTTGCAATATTGCCTTCCTACTTAGCTTCCTATTCATTAATTTTATATAAAGTTTTACTCTACTTGTTATATATTTAATTCATCTGTTTTTGATTTCTTCTAGGGTGAGTGGGTTATCTTCATTGCAGATTACTCTTTTATATTGTAGTATTTATATGGAGTAAGCTGTTTCAATTATAAAAATTCTATAAAAACATGTTAAGCCTTGAAATTGCTTTTTGTTTGAATCTTACTATATTATTAAAAGACTAGCAATCATTAGGTAGATGTTTTGTCTCAGTAATTTCTTGCTAGTTTTTCTAAACCATTGCTTATTTACTAGGCTTCATGCTAAGTTTTGGCCTGAACATGCATATTCAGATATAATGTAGTTTCATAAACTTCTTTATTGTCATATTTGCATATCTGCCTATTTTTGAGATCCACATTCATATTTGGGCAGTCCCAGTATGATCTCACTTTATATGCATCATGGACACATTTTTACAGAAAAATCCTCATTTAGCAGGAAAACTCTTTATTTTTTAGCCCTTTTTATAATTATTTTATATTTGTTATAACTCCACCACACCTTTCTGAGTAGGGCTACATCAATTTCTACTTTTTTCTCTTCCAATTTCTGACATCACTAATAAAATCACTAAGATCACCAAGCTTCCTTAAATAAAACACAATATACCTGTAATTCTGCATAAACTCCAATACTCTGAACTATTACTAAATCACTTTTGACACTCTGAACACTGCTTACACAATCATTCTGTAAGATTCATCTTCTGCATAATTGTCCACTGCCTGATTTCACTATTGCTCAATCACCTCTAGCACACAATCATTCCTAACATCTGAGACATTCCATAAATACTTAAAGAACACCTCAATAATTGGTACAATAATCTTGATATTGCCAACAGTTATCCAGTTTTTTGTCTAGCTTCTTTTCATCTTTGTCATTTTTCTATCTTTAGCCTATTTATCTCTGAATCATTCTATTTCAAGTCTTTTTTATTTTGTCTTGTCTTCTTTCAACTTCTTTTGGCCCATTAAGTTTCTGTTTTATTCCACTCAAGTTTTACTTAACTTGACTCAACTCTGACTTTTCAATCAACTCTGGTTTATCTTCCTTTTTCTCTGTTTCTGTAAATTCTCCTATTTCTCTTGTTCTTACTTTATTTACTCAATCTTGCTTCCTCTAACTTTATCTTTTTTCTTCTTTTATTTCTTTAGTCTCTATTATCCTTCTCTCCATTCTCTTTTTCTCCATCTCAACTCTTTCTTTTGTTTTGACTCTGTGTTTCTTTCTCTCTTTTTTTATATTATATATTTTTGTCTCTTTTTCTCCAATCTTCTTCCTTTATTTTTAGTTTTCCTTTTACCTATAAATTTCTAGCTCTCTTCTTCTTTTTTGTACTTAAAACTCCTGCACCTACCTCTAATGCTTACTTCTTGTTCCATGTGAGTCTCCCTTCTTGGTGAGACCCAACTAGTAGGGCTTAACAGAATGAGCCCCTGCGTCAGTGGAATCTGATAATACTTATTAATTTGCCATTATAATCATTTACACATTTCTCAATTTTCTTTAGCATATGAGTAGTTCTTAGTCTGATTGGTACTACTTGTTTTGTTCTGATAATTTTATATGCTATAGGTTACATAAGTTTAATCAATTTGCCTCTTATGATATACAATTCCATTGGCAATAGAAATAGAACAAAAATGGAATTATATTGAGTAGCTTCTTTTACTAGAGACAATACTCTAGTTTCTAAGAGACGTATGGGAGTATTTGATATATTCTGAAATATCATGCTTGCTAAGTGCATCTTCAGCTTGCCTACTACTATTTTTACTAGTTTAGCATCACTTATATTTAAAAAATCACAGTCTTCTCTCTTATTTAGTTCTTTTATCAGTATATCAATTAATGTGTTTGACCTTATCTTTAGCATTAGAGGATTTTTGAGGCCCCTTCTTAGTAAGGCTAGGAAAATAGCCAGTAGGATGCTACTATCTCTTTCATCAATTTCTATGAGCTATGACCCATGCTTTTAATATGAGCCATAGCTTTGCTTAGATCTGGCTCAACCCTGCTTTGCTCAGTTAAAGCCTTGTATTCACTATTCAATGCTTAAATTTAGCTCAATATTGCTTTGCTTAGTTTGAGCCTTGTATTTAATATTCAATAGTTAGATCTAGCTCAACCTTGCTTTGCTCAATTTGAGCTTTGTATTTACTATTTAATGCTTTAATCCAGCCTCAACTTTCACTTAAGGCCTTGTTTTTTAAAATGCAATGCTTATATCTAGCCTCAACTTTGCTTTGCTTGCTTAAGGCCTTGTTTTTCAAAATTCAATGCTTAAATCCAGCTTCAACCTTGCTTTGCTTAGTTAAGGCCTTGTTTTGTAGAACTCAATGTTTAAATCCAGCATCAACTTCACTTTGCTTAGTTAAAGCCTTATTTTGCACAACTTGATTTCACTTCATTTGATTATTATATGTATAAATAATTTATAATTACAATTCCAAGTAATTTATATTAATACACTATTAATAACAATATCAAGATAGAGGCCAAGAATAATAGAAGTTAGTAAAAAATGTATTATTAATAGTTATACATATATTTAAAAAGCATTCTATATCTGTATATTATAAGCAACAGTCAAGTTATATGCTAAAATTCATAGAAATTAGTTATAAAAAGTAATATCATTGAAAGTTATATTTACATTTATAAATTATTGAGAATTTTGTAATAAACAATATTTGCAGTTCTTTTCAATGTATTTTCTGGTAATACAATCACTTTAATTTGATCTTTTGAAGTGCATTGAGAAAGTGCAATATAAAGTTAACCATGTGCAAAAACTAGTATATGCAAATTCAATCTAATATATTTGACTAATTTCTCTTAAGACTTGTTGATAGTTCTAGCAAAGGCTAAATAAACTGGAAATTTTCTTTTTCTTAATGAAATAAGTAAATCCTCTTGAGAAGTATTAAGATTGATCCTTGGTATCATGGCTGTCAAGTCTCACTAACTTGGGAGCTCACTCTATTAAGCAAGGACCTACAAGTTGATTCTTACTAAGAAGGAAGACTTATACAGAGACCAAGAATTAGCACTAGAGACTGACACTAAGAGGATTATAAGGAGGTGGGAAGAAGAAGAGACTATGAGAAGAAAACAGATAATATGAAGAAACAGGAATAGAATTAAGGAGTTGAAAAGAAGAATAGTATAAATGGAATCAGAGACAGCTAGTAGGAAAATAGAGTGTCAAGATGGAGAATATAGAATTGAGATGGAGATTGTGAGTAAGCAAATAAAATAGAAATTAAATTGAATTGGAGGAGAAAGAGGAGAAGAAAAATAGAGATGAATAGACTGATAGTAAAGTGGAAGAAAGAAGAAAAAGTAAAGCAATACAATAGAGCTAAGGAGAGAAAATCAGAAAGATTTAGAAGATCTGAGCTGAGCTGAGTCTAGAGGAAGAATTTGAGTAGAAAGAAAACTTAAAAAGTTAAAAACAGAGATGAGAAGAAATAAATAAAATAAGGCAGAGATAAAAAAAGAGCTGAGGAAGATAGAGGAGATTGATTTAGAGACAGAGGCATAGGAGAGATAAAGTGGATAAAGAAAAGTAAAGATGAGAGAAACTGAAAAATAAAAAAGACTGGTGAAGTATAATAATATTAAGATTAGTGTACTAATTACTAAGCTCTTTTCTCAATACTTGTGGAATGTCTTAGGCTTTAGGAATGATTGTGTACTAGAAGAAATTGAGTATTGGCAAAATCAGGCAGTAGAACAATTGTGCAAGAGTTAGAACTTGCAAAGCAATTATGCAGAGTAGCATTTGCATAATGTCAAAAGTAATTGGACCTTATTGAAGAAGTTGGATATAGTTAAGAAGTGGTGGCTATAGGAGGATTCAGTGATTTGAGGGAACTTGATAATCTCAGTGATTGGATTAGTAATGGTTGAGTATTGAAAATGAAAAGAGACAAGAATTGTGTGATCATATCTAGGAGAGTGTAGTGGGGTTATGACAACTACTGAGCACCTTTTTAAGAATTTATAAGGTGTTTCAGGCTTTAGGAATAATTATACACTGAAAAAAAAAATCAAGCATTGGCAAGATTTAACAGTGAAATAATTGTGTGGAAGTCAGGACTTATAGAGCAATTATGCAGAGCAGCATTCGCATGATGTTGGGAGTAATTTGACTCTATTGGGGGAGTTGGGCATAATTTAATTATCAAGAAGTGGTAGCTATAGGGAAACTCAGTGATTTTAGTAATTAAATTAGTGATGGTCAGGTATTACTTTCTTCCCAAGTAGTCATACAACTGCTCCAGTGCCTTTATTGTGACTCCTCAATTAATTCTTCTTTAAAGCTTGATGATTTTTAAATAAGGCTTTTGGCCCAGTTAATATATCTTTCAATAGCAAAAGTGAAAGTTACAGCACTTTATTAGTTTCTTAAAGCTAATGACAGTGCCTTGGCCTTTATCTATATAGAGTTATTTAAAGTGCATTAAGAGGCTGTAGCAAAGCCATTAGAATCACAATTGAAAATTGAGGCAGAGCCACAGAATTAGAGGAGTTGGTGCTAATCTCTGGGTTATAAAAGTAATCTTTGGAGGCTGTGGCCCAGTCACACAGCTGGCAGAGGAAGATCCAAAGATTAAAGGTAATATAGGTACAAATAATAAGGTGCTAACTTAGTAGAAAAAGATTCAAAGAGAACAAATTTAAGAATTTACTCTGCTTATTGATAAAAAATATTCTGAGATTGAGTTATGTGAATATCACACAGTGTGACTGATGTGACTAATGTCACAGTCATAGTCATGTCATAAATTACATGGCTACCAGGTTATAAGGCCATGTAAATTGGATTACTTTTAATAAAGGCAATAAAAGGTGGATAAATTAAAGTAAAAAGGCCTGAAAATTAGAAGAAAACATAGAGTAAAGAACCTTTAAAAAGAGTGGTTCTCTAACATAGATATCTTCTTTGAGCTGACACAGCTTCTCTCTTAATTGCATTGCCTAGTTTAAAAGTGAGTCTTATGAGAATCCAGATAGAAGGTGAAAGTAAAGGGTGTGAATATTTTAAAGCCCAAGCTTGCAAAGGTTGAGATTCAGATTAATGCTGTGGAGGGTATTGTAGAAGGAAATTGGCATGGGGAATTTTAGTGCCTATTGAGTGTGCCACCCTTAGGATCCTCTTTATTTCAAGTGGTCTTAGTTGATGCTGAATTTATACAAAATTAGGTGGCTCTAATAGTAGTCATATTGCAAGTATTGGAATTAGATATATATTTACTCTTAGGATTCATGCTAACCTTTAATTTTTTGTGAAGTAAATTAGATTTGTTTTTACTAAGAGCTATTAAGTAATATAACCTCTATATGCCTTCATATTGAAAATAGCCTGGCTTAAGTTTATTCTAAATATTGATTGCCTTCTATCATCAGAGTCAGCCTCTAAATGCTAATAGACTTTGAAATTACTTATTATCATTATTTCTTTGAAGTGACACAAGAATTTGACCAAATTATAACAAATGTAGATAAACTGATACTATAAGTAGAAAATATGATGCATAAAGTTTAGCAAAGTATACTGAAAGAGTTAAAAAGAAAGTAAGCATCTGAAAAGCCTTAAATAAACCATGGAGTTTGAGCTTCAGTTAATTGTAGCATGCTTTCCAATTGTCAAGCATAATTGATTTAAAGTAGTTATATCAGTGCTGCTTTTAATTATTAGCAAGACACTAGCAGAAAAAGAAGCTGACTGCAATATAAAATATGTTGATGTCAAATATTACTAGATTAGTAAAGGTATAGTTAATTGGCATAAAGAGCTGAGCAGCTTGTTTAATCAAATCTTTTTGTGCATTAACTTAGTCAGAACTAAATTCAAAGAGTTTATTAGTGTAAGTAAGTTGGATAAGATGATGGGCACAGTGAGCAAAGTTTTTGATGAAGATGCAAAGTAACTTTTGATAAGTTTTGGCAAGGGCCTCATCTCTCTAAAAGTGCCAGATAAAACTCACTAAGAACACATTCTTTAAAAGTGTAGACATTGCTAAGGATTTTGAATTTGGGCATACAAAGAATTAATTTGTGATTTAAAAATGTTCTGTAACAATATTTCATTTATTAGAGGACTCAGTTAAGAACCTGAAAGAAGTTTCAAAATGCTAAGCAAATGCTGAAGTTATTGGGATACTTAGTGAGAATGCCATCTAGTAATTGCTAATTTTTGGATTTTTTTACTTCTATATTATCAATGAAGCTAAGAATATGTATTGGCATTTTAGGTTAAAGAATGTGGGTAATATTATTGTGGAAGATTGGCACTAAGTTAGTCTAATCCATTAAGATTACTAGCTAAAGTATACTAAAAGAAGTTTAAAAGGTAGTAAAATCATAAAAAAAAAGATGAATCAACTATTTATTATAATTAATATAGATATTTAGTGTGGCTTCACAGATGCAGCTGGCAAAAGACTTAGCAATATAATATAGTAGAGAAAAATGCCAGAGTGCTAAATAGTAACTCTATTTAGTAATTTTAAACTATAGACAATATAAAGGTTACTATTCTTCTTTAAAATTATTGGAAGGTTTGTAAACACCAGCTTTGATTTTGCAATGGATAATTTAGCAAACTTCTGCCTTAAGGCCAGGAAATATTAGTTTATTATGTTCAATTCATAGCATATAAGATATAATGAAAATTACAATGGGCAGAAAAAAATCAGTTCAAAAGCTACTATGCTTAATATCATTCTAAGCAAAGGCTTTTTTTGCTTTGCTATGAGATTAATAAGGACTATTGATTTGTCATCAGTAAAAAATCTATTGCTATAGTCTTTAACAAATTATTATTGCTATTTTTTAATAAATTGTTTAATAAGCATAAATAGTAAAGAATTAGAATCAAGAGTTGATATATTAGTAAGAGAGTTGCCAAGGATCTTTTGCTCAATTCAAGAGTCTTCTGAAATAGTACTAGCCATTAACTTGATTTTCAATACTATAAACTTATACTTTTTTTTGGTTTAAATGCCTTTTTTTTTAGGAGTGTTAGCATTTATATATAAAAAAATAGTGAAATCATTAGTAAAAAGGGCAGTAGTTGTAGGTCTAAGAATAGTAGAAGGAGAAAAGGTAAGGAGAGTGGCAAGATGCATACCAATTGTGGCAAATAGAAGAAAAGCATCTGAAGTAGTAAAGTATAAATAGGTAAGAGAAGAATTAGTAAGGCTTTATATATTTTGGAGTTTTTGTGCAGTATAATTAAAATTAGTAATATCAAAAACAACAGAGTCAAGTGGAACAAACAATAAGATATATATAAGACCACTTTAGTAGTTCTATTTTAGCATTAGAGCTTTATCTCTATAATTGTTAGTAATTACCTCATTAATGATAGATAAAAATACATGTGTGAATATAAATGTTTGTTCTACCAATATACTGAGATTCTTTAATGTATTGACCTTGGTTGCAACTTCAAAAGAAAGCCATTATTATTGGTAAGTGTTTTAATAACTAAGTATGTTAAATATATAAAAATATTAAAGAATTTGCTGAAAAGTAAATTATATGCTAAAGTATCACATTTTCACCACATTTTTCTAAGTATAATTACACCTGCCTCTCTTCATCTCTAATACTCAGCCATTACTGATCCAATCACTAAAATCACTGAGTCCCCCATGTCAGAATTTCCTTAATAACCTCCACTAATTAAAGCTCCTTAAGTGCACCTATTACACTTTATACAAATTGCTACTAAATGATGGTGTTAAAAAACCACTCTTTTTGAAGTTCTTTATCCCATGTTTTCTTCTAATTTTCAGGCCTTTTCACTCCAATTCATTTGCCTTCTACTGCTTTCATTAAACTTCTTACTGGCTCAATGTAAAAATAAATTTCTTTATTAGTTTAGAGTCTTTGCCAGACTCTAGAAGATGAATTACTTTTAACAAGAGCTTTATCAGAGCCCTTATCAAAAGTGATTTAACTCACATAGCCCCATGATCTGGTAATCATATAACTTACATAATTTAACTATTATTGTAACTATAGTATTAATTACATTAGTTATATTGTATAATAATAGCATGACAATGTCATACTATAATATCATGATGTAACATCATATGTAACATTCACATAACTCAATCTTAGAATATTTTCTATTAATGAGCAGAGTGAATCTTTAAACTTGTTCTTTTTAAATCTTCTTCTATTAGATTAACACTTTATTATTTGCATTTATATTATCTTTATTAATATATCTTTGAATTTTTCTCTGCCAGCTATGTAACTGAGTTACAGCCTCTAAAAGTCACTCTTATTAATGGATTTAATATGATATGCTGTAACTTCCTCAGTTAACTAGGCAGCTCTGCTTCTTTGATAGCAAAGCCTCCTTCATAGAAAACATTACTCACTATTCTTATATTCCATTAATCTTTAAAAATGGAATTTATAAAAAGCTCCAGATATTAGTAATAAAACTGCATAAGAGCCTTCTTCTCATCTTAGGACTTCCCTGGCTCTGCAATGTCAATCCTAAAATTGACTAATGCTATTTAAAAATGACCCTTAGTTGAAACCTCTCTTTTTCCTGCCCCTTAGTCAACTTCCATATTTCTAATTCTAAGATAACTCCTAATAATTTCAAAAAAGCTCTAATAACTACAGAATGCTTGCATTCTAACTCCACTAGATTATTCATCATTGATATTATATTCCAATCCATTAGCAAAACTTACTTAGCTCTTATTAACAATAATACCACTAGAATATTTGTTAATTACAATTTAGCATTGCTAAGCAAGGATTTGAAAAAATCTACTAAAATCTAACTAATCAATAGCCAATCCACCTTCTTTAGATTCATTACATAGCCCTATGAGGATGAATTTACACTCATTAATAAGTTAAGCTTTCCTATTGATTTCTATCTGACTTAGCTACATCTTATTACCTCTGTTATTCTATAATTACCTTAGCTCTAAATTATAAATTTCAATATTAACTAAAAGGCTATAAATATGACATTTGATATTAAAAAAGCACAACTAGCTGCTGCAATCTTCCTTAGGTCACAGCACAATCCAACCATCAAGTTAAACTATAATCAACTCAGGCTATAAATGGCCTGAAACCAAGCTGTCTCTTTTTTTCAAAATTTAGAAGGAGGAGTGAAAACATCATCATGATAAAAAGTAATACAATCACAACTTCACTTAGGCATCTATTTACTCTACCTCTAATATTTCCACTCAACATCTCCTGAAACAAGTATAAAGGCTACCTGTAACTTTAGTTAAAGTTCCTTAGCTTGCCTCTAACAAGCTCCAAACAACTAGATGTAATATTTGATAAACCTGACATTTACTTCATTAGTGCTACATCTTTTGCATGATTTATCCAATTAAAAGCCAAGGCCTACTAACTTCATATCTCCCTTAGCCTTCTTAAGAAATACCTTCAATCTGACTAGGTAGCAACAAAATCAAAAACAGAAAAGCAAATTCTACAAAAGGTTATATCCTCTAAATATTACAATTTTGCCAACATCTTTTTCAAAGGCAGCATTAAACTACTCCCTCACTACTACTACAATCACCAAATTGAATTAAAGGATAGTAAGATGCCACTCTTCAGAAAAATTTACAATATATTAGAGATAAAATTCTGGGCCTTAAAAGAGTATCTCAATGGCATGCTCAGAAAAGGATTCATACAACTCTCAGCCTCTTTTATAGGCATCTCCATTCTCAGCTTTTCTAAGAAGAAGGATAGCTCTTTTTAGCTCTATATTAACTACTGCAGATTAAACCAAGTCACTAAAAAGAATTGCTATCTCTTCCTCTTCAACAATCTTATTAACTATCTTTACAGTGCCAAATTTTACATAAAGATTGATCTCTGATCTGGGTATAACAATGTCTGGATAGCACCAGGATATAAATGGAAGACAGCATTTAGAATGCAGTATAATCTTTTCAAGTATCTTGTTATGTTATTTAAAATGACTAATTCTCTTGCTATATTCTAATACTTCATAAATAACATCTTTTAACAATATCTTTTATGATATAAATGATATTTTTGTTATTGTATACCTGGATGACATCCTAATCTTCTCTGACTTGCTTGCAGATCATTAAGAGCACATTTAACATGTTTTAGAATAACTTCAAAAGTATAACCTGCATGCCAAACCCAAAAAGTGCATATTTCACACTACTGAAGTCAAATATTTCAGCATTATCATATTTTTTAATAGAGTTTAAATGGATTTGGTCAAAGTTGAAGCAATAATTCCCTAGCCAAAACTATGGAATATTAAGGAAGTACAATCCTTCCTAAGTTTTACTAACTTTTACAAGTGGTTCATCAACAATTACTCTAATATTACCAAATATCTTAACTATCTGACCTAAAAGGACCACCCCTGGAATTGGAATTCTAACTGTCAAAGTATTTTTGAATTTTTGAAAAGAGCATTCACTTCCACTTCCATCCTTTAACATTTCAATCTGTTGCTACTCATTATTCTCAAGTGCAATGCTTTAGACTATACTATTGCCAGCATACTATTATAAATGGACTCTGATAGCAAGAACTTGTGTCTCATTGCCTTCTACATCTAGTTAATAATCTCTGCTAATCTCAATTATAACATCTATAACAAAGAGCTCCTTGCAATCATAGAAGCATTTTGACAATAGCATGCCTATCTTAAAGGAGTCCAGCATTGCATCCAAGTCTACTCCAACCACAACAATCTTTAGTACTTCACTACCATAAAGCACCTTAGCTAGAGACAGGCCCAATGGTTTGAGACCCTATTTAAGTACAACTTTACTATTAACTACTAACTAGAATGACTTGGCACAAAGCTCAATGCTCTTATATAATACTCTAACATATACTTAAAAAAATTCTTTAAAGCAAATTAAAATGCCTTCAACTACTACATAATTATTCTTTTTGAATGACTCAATGCTATATTGCTGCCTGATAAGGAGGCCTTCTTGAATTGGATTTGGAGTGCCTTAATTAACTCATACCTTTGCAAACATAACTCCCAGAATATGCTAGAAAAATCCATGGATGATATATCTACTTTTTACTCTTTTACCCAACCAAAAACTCTTGCTCTGAAATGAACTAATCTATGTTCCAGACCATGGCAAACTTTGCTTCAACATACTATAGCAGAACCATGATTACAAGCTGCATTGATACTCTAACATCAAAAAGAGCCCCTAACTTGTTAACTGGATGTTTTTTTGGCTCAGAATAAAGAAGAACATCATTTAATATATATGCTCCTACAATGCTTGCTACTGTGCTAAGATACCTCAACACTGGCCTTTTGGGTTCTTCAAGCTATTACTACTTGGCAAATGACTAAGGTTTTTTTTCTTTATAGATCATATTATAGAACTGCTAAATTCTGACAGCTATAACATGATTTTTATAATAGTCTGCTACCTTATGAAGCAAGCAGTTTTCATTTCCTGTCACACCATCAATATTGCCCTGGAACTTGCCTAACTCTTTATTTAATATATTTTCTTAAAGCATAAGCTTTTTGATAATATCATTTCTAATTATAAAACTTTATTTGTCTCCAAATTCTGGCAATTACTCTATCATGCTCTGAACATCAAATTAGCTCTTTTTATGGCTTATTACTCAGAGACTAATAGACAAATAGAATAGATTAATTAGACCCTAAAGCAGTATCTCTGCATTTACTTAAACTATCTTCAAAATGATTGATGTGCTGAACTCTTTGTTGCAGAATTTACTTACAACAACACACTCTATTTAGCCACAGGAGTCTCACTCTTCTTCACCAATAAGGACTATAACCTCTGACTTACTATTTCTCTATGAAATATTCCTTCTCACACTGCTCACAAAGTTACCTATGATTTTTAAGCCCTGCAGGACTACCTTCAGATAGAAATCAAAACTGCTAACTAGATATATAGCAAACAGGCTGATTTGAAGCAAACCAACCCCAGATTAGCTCATAGGCACTTATGTTTGGCTCCATTGCTAAAACATCAAAACTCAACAACTCTTACTCAAACTTGATTACAAGTGCTTAGAACTTTTTCAGATAATAAAAAAAGTCTCTTTTCATGCCTCCTACCTTGACTTACCTCTAAGCATGAAAGATATTCACCCTGTCTTCCATGTCTACCTCCTAATCAAGAACAACTCCAATACTTTCTTAGAATGATGGAGTAAGCCTCCTTTTCCTATAGAGGCAGTCAAAGAACTTCATTATAAGGTGGATAAAATACTAAACTCCTGCCATTACCAAGAATGAGTAATGTACTTGGTTAGATGAGTAGGTTATAGTTCAAAAGATGATACTTGAAAACCTCAAAACTACCTTATAAGTGCCCTTGATACTTTCTGAAAATTCTACCAATACTTCTTAGAAAAGCTCAAGAATTTTAAAATCCTCTGAATGCATAATGATAGTTATAGGCATAACCCCCATTTCTTGGACTTATTAGGAATTCAACTCCCATTAAGTCCTCTTTGATTACTTTTATAAAACCAAGGGAAAAAAACACTATTTATTAAAATAAGTAATAATAATAAGGAAAAAGGAAGATTTTTGTGGAACTCTTCTTTAGTTTCTTTACATTACATAGTTCAACCTCAAATCGATCTCCACCACATCTTTGCTAGAGGCTGCTATTATGTTAATAGAGTCTAGAACTAATTCAGAAGTAGAAGGAGCACTCCTTAACTCCTTAGCCATGAAGTTTCAAGTCTCTGTCACAACTTCATCACACTCTCCTAAATACAACCATACTGACTCCTGCCTCCCTTATTTTCCAATATCCAACCATTACTAATTTGATTATTGAAATTACTGAGCTTTTCTAAAGTCATTACTCCTTAATAACCTAATAGCTCTTCAATAGGGCTAGATCACTTCTGCCACTATGTAAATGCTACTCTGCATAGTTACCCTGCAGCTCCTAACTTCCATGTAATCATTCCATCACTCAATCATGTTAAGACTCAATTTTCTCTAGCATACAATTACTTCCAAAGTTCAAAACATCCTGCAGATACTTAGAAAGTAACTCCATAGTTAGTACAATAGTTTTGATATTGCTTAAACTTCTCTAGTCTTTTCATTTGCTCTTAGTCTCCTCTGTATTTCTATTTTTATCTATTTTGTCCCATCTCCTTCCTAAATCAGTCTTTTCTTTTCCTTCAAGCTTTTTTTCCATCTCCACTTCATCTTGTCTATTGCATCCATTTCCATTTCTATTTCTTTCAATTCTCTCTTCTCTCCATTTTTCTTTGCTCTCAATTTAACTCAGCTCCAACTTCCCAATCTTTCTAGTTTTCTCTGCTAGTTTTACTCTATTATTTCACTAATCTCTCTTTCTCCTATTCTACTCCCAGCCTATTTTTTCTACCTTATCCTCTTCTCTTTTTTCTCCAATTCAATCCTCTTTTCATCTTTTTTGCTCAATCCCTATCTTCATCTCAACTCTGTATCTCCATCTCAACTTTATTTTTTCACTTGCTTATTTCCATTTTAATCACCTTTGCTTATCTTCTCCATCCATCTCACTCCCCTTAGTGCCTAATTCCAGCACTAATCTCTGACCTCTGTATAAGTCCTCTTTTTTAGTGAGAGTCAATTAGTAAGTTTCTGCTCAATAGAGTGAGCCCCCAGGTCAGCAGGACTTGATAGTCTCCATCATGATGTCATCCAAATCCAGCATCTCTTCACCTAACATTACTACTAGCTGATTAAGAAGCTATTCCACATTAAAGGGTTGACAATGATAGACTATCTCCACTGCATCTAATGCTTGCAACTCTGTATAAATCTTAGAGAATAAGGAATATTCAAAGCAGATTTGCACTAACTCATTCTCAATAAAAGCTTGAACCAAAAATACAGTGTTTAGAAGTTTGTAGTGTGATGACATCCAACTTACAAAGGGAAAAGTTAAAAGAAGGTAAGTGGAATGGAGTTAAACTCATCTAGTTTAAAAATATGCAAAGGACAATTACCTGCAAAGTAAGCCAATTCTACTGTATCTCCAAATCACCCAGAGTCTAATAAAAGGCCAACTAGTGCAAAAGATAAAGACTCAGATAATATTGGAAATCCTCCCATTAACTATTTTTATGAATATCATCTTCCTTATTGCCAATAAATATCTAAATCCTTGCTTTGACTTGAGATCTTGTTTTGAGAGCTTGACTGACTCCCTCATCTCCACCCTCTGCTGACTCAGCCTCTACCTGCATCTCTTGAGAAATTCCTAATGCCACCCCTAATCTCTGCCTAAGTCAGCTCTGAAAACCTCCACTGCTGTATAACTAACTTCCAATGCCTGCTAGAAAAATAATAACTTCATCTCCTCCATAGCAATGTAATTCTCTTGCTCATACACACACTGAGCCAGATGGCAGAGTTGATAATGCATCACCTCAGCAGCCTGCTCTATCTTGGCATTATGGGCATAAAGATCTAGAAGGGGTCAGCCTGATTTAGCTGAGAAAATATGGGAGAAAGCTGGAGAGGCAAGAGTCAATGCACAATACATCCTCTTGATAGAAGGAAGTAAAGATGATTCCATCATTCTCTTTTTATTCCAGCATATTTCTGCAAAGTGAGCTGCCTCCAACTCTCTTCTCCTTGCCTGACTCTTTTAGTTCATCTATCTCCCCCAATAAACCATTTATAGCTGCAACCTCCAACTCCTCTAACTTCAACTTTGCTGCTTAACAGGTTTATTTCCTTTTAGATAGTAAAAAGTAGATAGGACATTGTTTGGCTCAACCCCCTTCCAATAGCTTCACTGCCAATTGCACTGTAAAAGGAAGATGAGCTAGAAAGAACTTGAACTAAATGCCACCCACTAGAGCACAGACTACACATCACTCATGGAAAAAACTAAACAAAGAAGAAAGGTGAGCTAGCATAGCTTTGATCTTGCAAAGAGAAAGAAGGCTTATGAGAAGAAACATAGGGGCAGAAGAATAGAAAGAAGGTGATAATCTGGAAGATAGTCAAGTACTAAAGGAAACAAGAGGAATAGAGCTGATTATAGATAGAATGAGAGCTATGATAGATGTTACAGAATCAGAACCTGGCAACATGTTAGCTTGCTTGCCTAAGGAATGAGGCAGGTCAGAAGGAGCAGGATATAGCAAAGGAAGCCAGGATGCACAGAACTTACACCTCATCTCTGATAACTCCAATATAGTCTTATGTGGAATACAGTCTATATTTAACTGCATTATACAAAGACTAGGATAAAAAAATGCAACATAGGCTGTATGTAGGAGCAACTATGAAAAATTCCAGAATTCCTCAATAAAATCCAGCAAATGGATAAATGCAAAAATTACTCACCCCTAAAACATGTATAGAACTTCAACAGCATCTTTAAGGTCTTGACATGAATGAAGGAATAATGTCACAACCTTACCACACTCTTCTGGATATAACTACACCAAACTCCACCTTTCTCCATTTCCAATACCTAACCATCACTGATTTGATCACTGAGATTATCAAGTTCCCCTATAACCACTACTCCTCAATGACTGAACTATGCCCAACTTTTTTAATAAGGTCAAATCACTTTCAACACTATATAAATGCTGCTCTCACAATTGCTTTGCAAGTTCTGACTTTTGCATAATTATTCCATCACTTAATCTAGTCAACACTCAATCTCTTCTAGTGCATAATCACTTCCAAGGCCTGAGACATCCCACAGGTACTTAGGAAGGAGCCCAGTAGTCAGTACACTAGTCTTGATATTGTCTATACTTTGCCAGTCTTTCCAGTCTCTCTCAGTTTTCCTCATCTTTTCTTTCTTCACTTTACCTATTTACATTTCCATCTCCAAATCAATCTCTTTTATCTTCCTCAATTCTTTTTGTCTCCACCTCATTTCATTTATTTCTCTCATCTCCATTTTTAGCTCCTCAAGTTTTTCTTCCATTTTATCTCTTTTCTCTAAACTTGACTTAGCTCTGATCTTCTAAATCTTTCTGGTTTCTCCCTTCAACTTCATTTTATTGTCTTACTTCTCTTCTTCCTTCCACTTTATCCTCAATCCATTCTTTTCTGTTTTTCTCCTCTTCTTTCTCCTCTGGTTTAGTTCTACTCTCATTTCATTTATTTACTTACACTCTCCATCTTGACTTTAGTTTTACTTCCATTTCATTTGTTTACTTACACTCTCCATCTTGACTCTGTATTCTCTGTCTTAACTCTATTTCCCTACTATTTATCTCTGATCCCATTTAGACTACTTTTCCTTTTAAACTTTCCAACTCTATTCTTATTTTTCTGATCTTCTATTCTTTTCCATAAATCATTCCTCTTTTCCTCTTCTTACAACTTTCCTAGTGCTAATTCCTGGTGCTAACCCCTGATTTCTATATGAGTCTCCCTTTTTGGCAAGACCCAACTATTAGGTTCCTGCTTAATAGAGTGAGCTCCCAGGTCAGTGGGACCTGATACAGTGGCAATAAAGATAGAGGAGTTAGGAAAAGTAGTGGAAGAAGACATGGGGCAAAACAACAAAATCATGATAAACAACTACACCTTTATAAGACTCACTTGTAACTATAAAGCTTACATGCTAAAATGTAGAAACTAACAAAGCATAGTGCTAGTATAGACTGACTAAGAACAGTCAATTTTTCAAGTTGGGGGAAGATGATAAGTTTGCTGTTGATACAGAATAAAACAATAGGAAGGAGGCAATCACATCTAATCTCAATGTGCTTAGTTAGTCAGAGATTGTAAAAATTCAAGCAACTAAAAGCCTCTATGAGCCTGAAGCTAGCATAGAGAAAGGAAACTAAAGAGTAATGATTAGTACTGAGCTAATCTGAATATAGAGGATAAAGAAATGAGAAGCAGAACATCATAACAGGCATGAAGCCTTTAGTGCCATCTATTTGGATCACCCTCTGTGGTGTGTAATCTACCAAAAACAAGCAACTTCTAGCACCACAAAATAATGGCTAACTTGGAAAGAAAAAATTCTTAGAAGGGTGCTAAACAAGTGCTGTTGGTCTTGGAATTTAGCAACTGGAAATTTTAAAAATGATGGATTAGCAATTTGAATAGTCATCAAGTATAATAGTGAAGCACTCATATATAATACCAATTGCAAGTAAATTTGGAGTACAATAACATAGTATATAAGTAGCTAGTAGAAGATAGAAAAACAACAAAGAAATTGCTTATGAATGTCAGAGTTCAATATAGTGCTAAAACAATTTAAGATTATTGCTCACTATACTTTGCAATGATCAACTTGATGCTTTTTCATTTTGCTTAATTTCTATTCTTCATGATGCCCTCTGTCCACAGCTCATAGTTGTGGCCAATGATTATGTTTTATGCTTTTATTTTTGATTATGCTTGAATTTCACCACCTTGCACCTTCTATATATGGACTTTGCCAATAAGCCATTAAGATCTCTGCCAACCTAGCAACTTACCTGAGCAGCACTAAATACCTGACTTCCCACTGCCTTGAACATAATATTTGACACACATATGTTATTTTACATCACTGAGATATAAAAAGGCATCTATATATGCCAAGCCTACCTTTTGCCTCCACTGCTAACAACTGCACCACTACTACTATCAACCATTATCACCAATATTACCACATCAAATCAAGAAAGTCTATTGGAAATCTGTCTAGACTCCTCTCAAGTTATAGCATTTGACTACTCATTATATTAGTTACAGTAGCTCTAAAGTGCTTTGCTAGAGTTTTGTCATGCTTAATATTTTATAGCAACTGCATAGTAATTTAAGAGCTTTGCTGAGTTCCTTTTTTCTTCTACTTTTTGACAATTATTTCAAATAGATCCACACATATTAATAGGTGCATTACCTTATCAGCATGCCAGAGGAGCAAAAGAAGCAAGGCATGGAATTGGTGCCAAAGCTAAATAGGGAGTAGGCTGAGAGATGAGAAAGTATTGTAACTCTTGCTTTAGCTCCATGAGCTGCCACTGGTCCTGAGCCACTTTTTACTAAATTTCAATTTTTTTATCATCTAGGTGCCCTTCTGTTTAATTGTCAATACATTTCATCAGAATAGGATAAAATCTATTATAGAAAGTAAGGCAGAGCTGAAGACTATCAAAATATCTTGCCTGCTTAACTAGGGCATGAAAAAAGTCAATGTAGTCATCCAAGGTTTGCTGTCCTTAACTATATTAGTTATAGTCACAAAGAGAGAGAATGGCAGTCTTAGCAAAATCCAATAAAAAAAAACTCAACTTAGAAATCCTTCTCAAAGTCCTCCCAACTAGTAAAACTATTATCACAACCTCACCACACTCTTCTAGGCACAACTACACTAACCCCCATGCCTCTTTCTTTTCTAATACCTGACCATCACTGATTTGATCACTGAGCTTTCTTGAAATCACCACTTCTCAACAACCAAACAATGCTCAGTTTCTCTAATGAGGCCAGATCACTTCTAATACCATACAAATACTACTCTGCATAATTGCCCCACAGCTCCTGACTCTTGTGCAATCGTTCTGCTGCCTAATCATGCCAAGGCCTGATCTCCTCCAGTGCATAATAACTCCTAAAGTCTGAGACATTCCACAGGTACTTAAAAAGTAGCCCCATAGTTAGTATGGTAGTCCTGATGTTGCTCACACTTCTCTAGTCTTTCCTATTCACTCTCAGTCTCCTTTATGTTTCTATTTCTATTAATCTTATTCCATCTCTTCTCTAAATCAATCTATTCTCTCTCCTTAAGCTCTTTTTCTATCTCTGCCTCATTTTATTTATTGCATCCATTCTCATCTCTAGATCTCCTAATTTCCTCTTTCTTCCATTTTCCATTTTCCTTGACTTGACTCAACTCCAACTTTCCAATTTTTCTGGTTTTTCTTCTCTAGCCCTACTCTATTGTTTCACCAACTCCTCCTCTTCCTATTTTACTTTCAGTTTATTTCTTCCTATTTCATTCTTCTCCTTTCCTTTTCTAATCTAATCCTCTTTTTATCTCTTTATTCAATTTCTATCTCCATCTCAACTCTATTTCTCCATCTTGACTATATTTCTCCATCTACTTATTTCTATTTTACCTACTATACTCCTCATCTAACTTTCTAGCTTCCTTTTTTTTTTTATACTTCTTACTTTTTCCCTAGTTCAATCATCTCCTCCATCCTTCACACTTTCCTTAGTGCCCAACCCTGGTACTAACCCCAGACCTCCATGTGAGTCCCCCTTTTCAGCAAGAGCCAACTAGTAGGTTCTTACTCAACAGAATAAGCCTCTGGGTCAGCAGAACCTGACAGCTGTTTACTTTTTTATGGCATTGAAATATTTATATGATGCAAGACTGAAGAAAGTGTTTTTCTGCTATATGGTCACTATTATAAATATTAGAAAGTGCTAGGCATGAGATTTTATTAGATGCTGCAGTAGTGGAATGGGTAGTCACCATGGATTCTAGTGGCATGGAAGAAATAGATGGAGCTGAAGAAAAGTGCTCTAAAAGCAATTGCAAGGAGTAAGAGATGGTATCAGTTGTCTAATGTAATTTAGCAAATTTAGTGGTGTAGAGAGTAAGAGAAGCTTGAGTGGCCTATATCTGAGCTTCTAGAGCAAGAAAGTAGTTTCAAGCATTGTTTTACAAAGCAGATGCCTTAAGAAGATTGGCTGCAAGTGCTGGCTGAGTCATAAAAACTGAGGAGAATCTATTTGGTAAAGAAGAGACCTCTAGGAATACTAATAAATTGAGCAAGCTAGAGGGGGCTTCCAGACTAATGTTAGAAACTTGTTTTGCTATAAGGGCAACTTTTGAAGGCTGTGGCTCAGTTACACAGCTAGCAGAGATAGATCCAAAGTATATTAATAAAGGTATAATAAGTACAAGTAATAAGATGCTAATATGGCAGAGGCAGATTCAAAGAAAACAAGTTTAAAGAGCTACTGCTAGTTAGTAAGAAATAATCTGAGGTTGGATCATATGTTAGGCTCTGGCAAAAATTACTGCTAGTTAGTAAGAAATAATCTGAGGTTGGATCATATGTTAGGCTCTGGCAAAAATAGAACTAGGCCTCATAATCAATAAAGAATCTGGTTTCCATAGCTTAATCAATTTAGAAGTTTGTTTTTATAGTTCAGCTAGTAAAGAGTTTGATGAAAGCAATAGAAAGCAAATGAATATGAAAATTGGAAGGAAACATGTGATAAATAACCTTTAAAGGGTAATTCCCTAACAACTACAGCCATAGTTACTCTGGCCTCAGGTTTGTAGCACACACACTCTTGCTCTGTCACATTATCACATTTATCTTTACATTGTCATGCTATCACATTGAATCCTAATGGATTACACAAAACAAAGCCTAAACTGAGTGAAGCAAGGTTGAAGCTAGATTCAAGCCTTTAGAAGCAGAGGATTTAGAGGCAAAGCCCCCAATAAGCTACAAGATGCATGTCTTTGGCATACTTGTAGCTTGTATAAGATAATTACAAAATAATAAAGGAGACAAAGCACAAGGGCTATGACATAATGTGATTATGTGAAATGTGAAATGGAGTCAGCTAACCCCGGGCAATCACTCCGTAAAGATAATACGTGGCTTATCTTTATTGATATGTCCATAGCTATATTATAGCGTAGGTAGATATCTCAATTGTAGTACTGGCAATTCCCGAGAGTTACATGTTTGCTTTGCAGTCACTGCTGGCAGCGGAAGCTGTGTCCTTTGGAAAAATTAAAAAAGAAACATGTTATGCAACTTCCAT
>QLON01001865.1:0-23302 GCA_003313675.1 Termitomyces heimii | reverse complement strand
TGTCTCCAAGGCCACAATGCCCTTCTGAAGGATCTTGATGTCAGAATGTTAGACTCAGTAAAACAGGTAACTCAGGGAATATATGAGCATGCGGTAGGTGTGCAAGCGAGTGACAATGGAGCGAGATGATGAAATAATGAGAAAGCTCGAGACATGTAGGACGATTTTGCTACACTTCGCGAATTTAAACCTCATTTATAATTGGAGTAATCGAGAGATTTGGTGATGTGCTGGTGTACAATACTGTCAAAGTAGCATTTACAAGGGGCACATAAGTAATAACAATATGTACGGTGATAACGAATCGAGAGACATGTGACATCAGGCCAGAATGCTCGTCAAATAGTTCAATCCCTCGAAGATTAAAGTTCATGCAAGTATAAAACAAGAATCAGTGGCCTCAGCTATTCCGTCCGTTATGTATAGCAGGTGAAGGAACAATTCGAGTGCCTTGTCGAATAGGATCAACAGTGGAACGTAGAACCTGCGCAGGGAGTGGGTTAAGCGGAAGACGTTTACTCCAGGCCATCAAACAGGACTCCGTCAAAGCGATAAGTGTAGATGGCGAGTTGGTCGAAAGACAGCCTTGTATGGCGTAAACTTAATTTCTGCTGCTGATCGATAAAGTAGTGTTTCGCTAGCATTTATTATCTGTTTTGCGGGGATTCCTCATCTGTAGTCAGTTTTACTTCATGATCACGTGTTCTGGTGACGATTTAGGACGCGACGTGGCTTCGTATGCCTCCTCAGTTGCTCTCCATCACTGTGACAAGCTCTGAGGTGGTAAGAGCCCGTTCTCATAGCTCTTCCTCTTAACATTTTTGATACCTGGCATTATTTTATTCCTAGGGCATCTTGGAATGTCTACCAACAGGTCAATTAGATTCCGTCGTAGCAAGAGAAGCGAACCTTAAAAGACAGAATCAAGTGACTTACCATGCACTCTTTTGAGCTTCTCTACCAAATTTGAAGAAAGAGTAGGCGAACTACAGATCTGTAGAGAAATATAGACGTCCTTAGTCATTTCAATAATATGTTGTCGACTGAGGCTAGCGTCTGTGTATTTTACGGTAATCTAGAACAATAATTAAGGTTTGATAGTGGCCACCGATCGCCCCCACATACGCGACGGCGGTGGCTGTAAGGTGTTCGTATAAGGAAAGACTCAGCATATGTGTGATGTACTGGCGGCTCGTGCAAGTCTCTCCTCAACAAGATCAGGTACTTATGCGAAAAGAGCATCACAAGGAACTTCTCGTATTCTGTCAACTATTGTGCAAAGCAGATGTACATTTTGGACCTGAAAGCATACTCTCTAGGATTTCGCTGCTACGAGAAGGGTGCAGCGAAGGAATAAGTGTGCAATTCGAGCTTTCCCCGTATGAAACTATTTGACTCCTCTACAGTGGCGTAAGTCAAATTTTGAGGCCCGTCGCAAAATTTTACTGTGAAGCATAAGGGTTAATCCGTCATTCTAGTTTTTTATAGTTTCACAAGTTCAGCAGGATCCTTCTTTCGTTGAATAATGGCTTTTCAGAACCATGGTCTCAATGATTTTCCTGTCGGGGACGAACAATCACTTCGTTTCGGAAGAGCAGGTGAACAGGTTATGTTCCCCGTCCATTAAATTAGGGGAATCAGTCGAGAATGGAGGGAGCCTGACAGTTTGATAGTGCCGCAAGTACTCGACAAGTGTGTCGCAATCCACGCTGCTTGCAATATCGATAGGTGTCCTCCCATGTACATCTTTGGCAGCTCTATCCCATCCGCGGTCCAGAAAAAACGTCAGCATCTGCAAACACATATATGGGCGGTTGATCGCTAGTTCTGTTGAAAGGTGGAGTGCATGGCAAGGTGGATCGGCGCCATAATCTAAAAGATATGCCACCACATCAGGTTTGGCCAAGGTAATTGCAAGATCGAGTGCTGTACGAAGATTTGCTTGAACAGATATCAAACTCGGCGCTTGACCCACAAGGGCAGTAACTACATCCAGGTCGCCACAGACAGTAGCATGATGCAAAGCAGTCCAACCATCGGTGTCCTCACGTTGAGTTATGTCCATTCCTCGTTCTACTAAATCGCGAATGTCCTCTGCATCTCCTTTCTGAGCACAAGCAAATAAGATCAAGCGACCTCGTGCAGATAGAACGAGTGGATGTCCCCAATTCAAGAGTCGTCTGGATAGAGCGCGATACCTTCTCCTGATTGCCTCACCGTAACATTCTACCAGTGCATCTTCTATCTCTTCTCGCCAAACTTTTAAATCAGCGCTATTTTCGTTCAACACGGATTTCGTAAAGATTTTCATGAGATTCCCAACAAGTCTGCCGTATGTGCTCGTTTCCACCTCGTCTTCCGTAGTAAGCGTTGATGACATATGGGGTAACTGGGACAAGGAATATAAAAGCGTGGAAAGAAGAAGATTGTTGTGCGTTGAGCTCGAAATCAAAACCTTCGAGAGGTAGGAGGAGATTTTGACTTTATAGGACCATTCATCCAATAAGCCACAAGTGCCTTTGATGACAACTTCTTTGACTGTGTGGTTCGATGAGTGGCTGAATGCCCAACCTAAGGAATCGCAAGCGAGGTCGTTGGGTACACCGAAGACATTTTCATCTTCAGCGAACACTTCGTGATGCTCTGCCATTTTCAAAGAGCTTTTTGACATATCTCGCCATCTATGTGCCACAACATGTTGTAAGCCGTTGAATCGACCGGGATACCGGAGGAACAAGACGTGTCTTGCGGCGTGAAATGCAATCAAAAGGAATTGAGCTAGAGAGAACATGAAGGGGATGCGGTAGGGACAAGTGATGTCGAAAGCCGGGAGCATGGTGGTCGTAATGTAAAAGAGAAATACGAGTGCAATAATGGCAGAAACAACTCCGCATATCGGGGGTGACAACTGGGAAACGTATAGAGCAAGTCCAATAAGGAAAATAGCGACAGAACTGTGGAGAATCAAAGGAAGACTTTCAATGATGTCGCCAAGTTTCCATTTCATGAGCCCTTGAAAACGAAAATGGCGAATCAAAGCACGAGTTTTAGCCCCACCAGGAACAATTGTAGTGTAAGCCTATTGGCCAAGTTGGGATCATTAACACATAGACAAAAATGAGCGTACATACTTGGATCCATTGCTTAGCCAAAACGGTCAGAAGGGCGGTTGACAATGAGAGAGTCAAACTAGTGAAAAGTAGTATGTTAACCCAAACGTTGACTAAAGTAGAAGTCTGGCTTCCGGGACCTAGCTGTGCGGCAGGAACGGCGCTTATGTTAGTCTTATTTCCAGCAGCTCTCAATAGTTGATTATTTTCAAAGAGAAGAGATGCTATGATCTGTGTGTTATCTGGCTGAAGTGTCTGAGATGTTTGGGCAAGGAATGTCGAAACGACCGCCGAGAATAGGGCCGCCTACTTTTGATTTCAGAAGACACAATTCAAGGAATGCGTTCTGCAACAACTCACAAAAACTAGTAAACCGTCAATGATATTCCGAAAACCTTGAATCATATCTGCATCGTAGTTCTCTGCTTCATCAAGATATACATTCCACACACGCGCATTCTCCTTTGCCTCCTCTCCTGGTTTGTCAGGGCCATATATAGTGGTGTAATCGTAGTTACGGCCACCTAAAAGTTTCATAAAAGAACTTTTTCAGCACAGGCTCTTCTGAAGAGAAAATGCAATTATACCGGATGCAGTGCCAAAGGTTGTGAGGCCTGATGTATGTAAGATGTTTGGCATTCAGAAACAAGAAGGCAGAAGCAAGGTGTAGAGATATGATGTGATAGGCCTTTAAAGCTTCACTCGTTGTCACAGCCTCTTGATTTCTGGGCTAGACATAGCTAATTCACATCCTGGAGTTGTGTTAGTTATCAAAGACTTTTTTAGCACAGTTGGAACAAGTGGTCCCAAACCGGTGATCCCAACATTTATGGCTAACAAATGCGGCCACAGTCGGAGATGAGCAAACACGTCTAATCTTAGATGTAAAGTGATTTATCTATGTGAGATGGCCCGGAAAAATTGTGCAATTTTCCTTTAAGCAATAGAACATATCGGAAAGTGAACAGCGTGAGCTGATTCGCCAGAAACGGCCAGGGAATGTTGAGACCTCGAAAAACAATGTATCCAAAACCCTCTGGAGGCTGCAAGTCGAAAGCTTTTTCAGTAGTCTGCACAATCAAGCCAGACACAAGACAACTCAAATCATCCCTGAAAAACAGTGCCAGTGATGAGACCTTGCAGTTAGAGAAGGACGCTGTTGATCAGGATGTTGTTGATCAGCTGTTGATCAGGAAGAATGATCTCAACAATGGGTGTACATGTGGAGTCGGACAGTATGGAGCTGTGCTGTGAGAGGGAACATCACAGGAGTGACAAAGAGGAAGAAGAGATTGAATTCACTTTCGAAGTTGTTCTGTGCCAGCCCAGAACTGAGGAACGCTACATAGGTCGCACGAGGTGCCTCAGTGTCAAACGAGGATGGAAGAACAGCTGTATTTCATACATGAATAAGTCACGCGAGGCTATTTAAGAGTACATTAGAGGGGTACAAATAAAGAATAAATGAAGAAATCTACTCACTGCCTCAGTGTCGACCGATGATGGAAGAACAACAGTGAGATGATGCGTATATCTAACCAACAACCACGTGACCACTTGTAACCGCAACGTGATGATCACGGTGCGGTCACAAATAAGTGGAAAGGCTGTGTCGGGCAATGGTAGTGTGATCGCACGAGGTGAATTCAGGCGAAGACTTAATCTCCGGACTCCTTTCACACTTCCACATATCACACATGACATCACACGCTGGCCGCTGGCCCTCTAGCTTTGTCTCGTTACCATTGCTTAATTTTCCTTATAAAACCTGCGGTTGGCGTCGTGGACACTTGTCATCTCACACTGCGCTCGCAGGTAAGTACTTATCCTTCTATACCAACGTCGTCTTATACCGCGCTCGCAGCGCTGTCCGCTACATCAATCTCTGTTTTATATTAGACTCAGTCGGTTGATAAACGACTGTATTGGGCAATCTAAGTACCTGTTTTATATCAGACTATAGTAAATATTAGTTATCCAGTTTGGTATCATCAGGGATATTTTGGACATACCTCAGTCGGTTGATAAATGACTGAGGTATGTGTGCATCCAGTTCCGATCCATATTTCAATAATTGTATAGTTTTTTTTCACTCCCCCATTTCCATCTGTGACACACCAACCATGTGCATCGCATGGTCTCAATGCATTCTGCGATCCCTTCCAATACTCCCCTGGACTTGCAGTAGGTGTCATTCACACAATTGCAATGCTGAGCAGAACTTGAAGTGCTGTGGGCATGGTAATGGTTTGGTAAACAAGTCCACAATGTTGTCTGTGCTAGGAATGTGGCTGATTTGGATTTTCCCTTCCTTGACTGCATGGTGAATTGCATGGTGTCTAATGTTGATGTGTTTTATGTGGTTGTAACTTCTCTTGTTCTTGGCTATGGTTATCAACCTGTCATTGTTGCCTTGTAACAATGCTGGGAGGGGTACTGGCATTCCAATCTCTGACAAAGCTGAGTACATTCACTGTATTTGTTCTCCAGCTCATCCTAGGGCTATATATTCTGCTTTGGTTGTAGAGGTCAAGATGGTGGCTTGGAACTTTGTGCTCCAGCTGGTGGGTCCTCCCACTTGGATGTACACTCTGCCAGAGATAGATTTGTGGGTGTTAATGTCAGCTGCAAAATCAGAGTCATAGTACCCATGCAGGATGTAGTTGTTGTAGCCAGGACCTCCATATTGCAGTTTGTATCCCAGGGTGCCTTTAATGTATCTCATTACATGCATCAAGGCAAGCCAGTGTGGCTTGCCAAAGTTCAACATGAACTGGTTAAGTGATGTTATTGTGAATGTGATGTCAGAGTGAGTACCAATCTGAGCATACATCAGGGAACCCAAGACTTTGTAGTATGGCTTGTCTTTGATATATACACAATTTTTCTTGATTGCTGGGGCCTGGGAATGGCTGAGTACTATTCCAGGCAGTAGTGGAATATACTTGAATGTGCAATCCATCATGCTGTACTTGATCAAGGTTCATTTCAGGTATTCTTCCTGATTGAGTGTGGTAAGTCTTTCTTGCTTGTTGTGTGTAATTTGTACACCCAGAACAAATTTGATGTCCCCCAAGTCCTTGATCTTGTATTTCTCCCCAAGTTCTCTTCATGCTCTCTCTGCCTCCTTCCTTGAAGATGACATGCCAGATGTGTCATCCATGTATGTGCTCATCACTGTCCTCTCCCCTTCTCTTTCCCTTGATCAGACTAACTGGTCTGCCTCTGATCTCTTGTATCCTAGCCTCTTCATTTCTTCATTGAGAGTATACTACCAATTTTTAGCTCCATCCATTGTGCCATAAATTGCCTTGTCCAGGAGTGATACCAGGGTCTTCCCATCATCCTTATTGTTATGTGCTGTGCTCCCCCAAACCTGTTCACCTGTGTTGATGTCAACCTGGTAGATGTTGCTGGGGCAGACCTTGTAACCCTCTGGCTACTCCATCAAGATGGGGACTTGAGTCAGTGCATTAAGGTATGTGCTTGTGTAATCCACTTGCCACATCTCATAGTCCATTACAGTTCCCACTGCCAAATTCATCCAAAGTGACTTGTACTTCACTACCAATGCATAGGTGACAAAATAATTGATGCCAGGTATTTGTGAGAATCCTTTCACAACAAGGTATGCCTTCCACTCAATCACCTTGCCATCCCTATCATACTTTAATGCAAAGACCCATTGGTTCTTCATTGTCTGCACACTAGCTAGATGTTCCATGAGGTGCTACACTTTCCTCTCCCTCATACATTCCATCTCTTAGTCCATAAGGCCATGCTAGAGGTCAGGACACCTCATTGCCTCAGAGTACAACTGGGATACCTATGTCTCATCAGTATCTGGGATGTGCATCAACAGGGTGCCAGGCATGCTTGCAAACATCTCTTTCTCACTCTCAGGGCCATCAAAGCAGTCAGATGGGTTCAAGTTGCACAATTCAAGGAGGGAAGTTTCCTTCTTAGCTGTTAAGCATGTGGATTGTTGGGGCTCAGCCTGTTCTGTGCTAGATATGGGTGCCTAATTGCTTATGCCCATGGCTTGCATCTCCACAGGTAATGTGGGATTGGCCTCAGCAATAGTTGGCATGTCAATGATGTTGTACAAGTCAGTTGGCTTCCCTGTTTATCTATTAGGCAGTGTCTGGTAGGCTAAACCCTCTTCAAAGATTATGTTGCATGACCTGAATATTCTACTAGTCCCTCAGTTAAGAAGCTTGAAGTTGCCACACCCAAAATACTCCACTAGTATAGCTTTGATTAAACACACATCAAGTTTGCTGGCCCCCTCCTCTCTTGGCACTTTAGCATATACCACACATTCAAATGGATGAAGGTATAATACATCAGGTTTTGAACTGGTTCTGATCTCATATGGTATCTTTCCAGGGTGTTGCAAGCTTGGGACTAAGTTCAGCACATGTGCTGCTGTGGTGGCTGCCTTGCCCCAGTAATGGGCTAGTAAGTGGGAATTACTCAGCATGCTCTTTGCCAAGTCCAGGATGGTGCAGTTCCTGCATTTTGCAACTCTGTTTGCAGCAGATGAGTGTGGTGCTGTCATGGTGTAAATGATTCCATGCTTTAGGCAATACTTATCCCAAAGCTTGTTATTGAATTCAGTTCCACCATTAGTTTGAATTGCCTTCACCCACCAGCCTCACTAGTTTTCAGCTCTTACATCAAAGGCCTTGAGGCACACCAGGTTCATCTCCACTGCTTTATTCACCAGGAACTAGATGGCATACTTTGCTCTGCCCTGATCTGTTGCTATGAGCATCAACAATTTACCTCCCATTGTTTGGACTCAAAAAGTTCTCTACAAGTCAAATGCAACTCTCTCATAGGGCATAGCCTCCAGCTCAATTTGCTCATTAAACAGTCAGCATGCATATTTACCCATGATGCAATCTTTGCATCACCCATTAACTGACAATTTTGTCACTGTCAACCCAGTCACTATGTCTTTATAGATCATTTCATGGAGTGTATTCTTTCCTATATGAGCAAGGCATTAGTGCCATGTCTTGAAGTTAGTTGGGTGTGTCAACAAGTGAGCTGATAGTGTACTTGGGGGCTGGGTAAATGTCACCACAAACATGCTTCCCTCTATCTAGTAATGCATGAAGATTCTACCATCAGGAGCCATCAAGACAGCTTTCCCATTCTCAAGGCCAACCTTTACTCTTTTTTTAATAAGGGATTTGAGGGAGATGAGGTTATATGCCAGATCAGGTGCATATAAGGCATTTTCAAATATTATCTTAATAAGTTCCCCATCACACATTATCCACTTTCATACTCATCCTGACTCTAAGATTCAGAATTTTCATTCCTTGGCTGTTGCTCCTGCAGCATTTGCTGGACTTAGTGGGTTGTATGAGATGAAATCTGTGCAATTCATGAAAAAATGCCAACTTGCTGCTGAGTCAGTATATGTGATGACATTCTCCCTGATCATTGCATTGGTCAGGGTTTTGAAAGTGAGACAATGCATATTTGCCATTTTGTCAGCCAAGATGATGTCTGTGGCATTTACTTGTGAGGTAGATACTAGTGCCTGAGTGGTGCCCAATGTTGTAGATGTAATACCTTTATTCCTATGCCACCATTCTGAATACTATCCTTCCATCCCACCACTCTTTTAGAAGCACTTCTTCTTTGTGTGTCTGGTTTGGCCACAGTTATTGCACTTTGACATCTTATTATTCTGGGTTGCATTGGTCTGGGTTGCCAGCACATGTATGAAGTTCACTGGGGCTATAATGGCAGGTCTGTGGAGTAAGAGGGCATGTGTTGTAAGTTGTATAATGACCTTAGTGGAGGTCTTTATATCAAACAAGGCTCCTATTACTGGTGCCCAGGTGCTGGGCATGAACTTGATGATGTATGCCCTAAAACATTTGTCATCTATATCCACTTCCTGATCATTGGCTCTAGCTCATGCAGTGTAAAGTGCTCTAAAGTGTGATTCAATATTTGTGCCATTCTTGTACTTGATGGAATTAAGTTCCTCTTCCACCTGGAGGAGCCCTAGATCTGACTTTGCATTATGCAGCATTGTGAGTGATGTTCAAGCTTCAGTGGCACTACTATCTAACTTAACTCCAGCACTGATGGGATTAATGACATTGAATATAATTATACTGTGGGCATAGGCATCTTATTGTTGCCATTTGTCTGATGTAGGATTGGCAGCTCTTTACCATGTGGTTGATGTAATTGGAGTGAAGGTACATGAGGTGCCACATTCCTTCTTCAGCACTGGGTTTCTGATTTTGCCTTCTAGGTAGTCTAGTAAGCCACATCTATGTGTAGCTTCTGTAATCATCATTTTAAACACTGTCTAGTTTCATCCATTAAATTTTTCCTCTGCAGAGAGTAGGAATAGGGCTGGGTTTGACATAGTTTTAGTTGATTTCATGGGTTAAAGATTCAGTAAATTTTTGGTAAGTTGTCTGTTTTACTGAGTGGCTATAGGGCCCATAACCTGTTTTATATCAGACTCAGTCAGTTGGTAAATGACTGTATTGGGCAATCTAAGTATTTGTTTTATATCAGGCTATAGTAAATATTAGTTATCTGGTTTAGTATTGTCAGGGATATTTTGGATATACCTCAGTCAGTTGGTAAATAACTGAGGTATGTATGCATCCAGTTCCAATCTATATTCCAATAACTGTATAGTTTTTTTTTCACTCCCCTATTTCCATCTGCAACACACCAACCACATGCATCATGTGGTCTCAATGTGTTCTGTGATCTCTTCCAATAATCTCTTATATCACTCATTATGTTCAAGATCTAATCTACAATTCACACCTGCCCAAGTGCATTCCAGAAAGAAACTATTCACTTCCTTCCAGAGCTCCCAGCATTTGCTTTGTTAGTACATCTCTTGGAGTTGGAGTCTTGATTCTAAACTCCCATCATCCCATCTGGAGTCCTGGCAGTTTCTGGTTGTAGATAGCTTAATCCTAGCTCATGTGCTCATAGACAGCACCCATTCTTTCTTTGCCTTGCCTTCATCCTCTTGTAACTCACTCCTTCACTTTTATTAATACAATGACTTCTGCAATATGCTACTTGTCTCAATGCCCCTCTAATAGGGATTCCAATCTAAATGGGATCTTCTGGCACCTCTCTCTACTCCTATCCCATTCTGACCTTAAGTCCCTCTTGTCTGTTGACTCAGGCATGATCAGATCAGTTTCTAATGCCAGATGTTGGCTTGAATCACAAAGTTGGATACTTGCTGCAGAGCTCTATGATAAGACCAAGCTGGCTAGCATTCTAGTAACAGCTGCCCTCATTTCAAAGACCTTGGACTTGAGAAATGCTACTATGGCAGTGGCATTCATTCTGGAGGCAAATGTTCTGGACTAGATCTTGTCTGACTTAGCAGATGCAGTTATAGCCAAAATGATTAGTAAGCTCTTAGGCATTGTTTATAAGCTAAATACTTCTGTAGACTTTCTTGCAGCCAATGACACTAGCTGAGCTGAATCAACCATTGCTCTGGATTCAGCAACTAAAATCCTTGATTGTATTACAGCCTCACTCTCATTTGCAGCAGTCAAACCTCTCCTTCTTTTACTAGCTCAGCCTCAACTCCCAGTCACTTGGGCAGCAATTGCCAAGGCTGCCCACTTTGGTGGGCCCTCCCTCTTTACACTATTATGTCTCCCCTCTCATACTCTGTCCTTGAGTAATGTCACTCAGGTCTAGTAGCATATATTGCAGGACTTCTATATGGTGTTAATCTAGTTCAATCTTGAAGATGTGGGTGCTTTCACTGACTCATCAGCAGCAGGGTTATCCTGCTTAAGGGCAGCTCTTAATAGTACTTTCAAAGCCCTTGATAAAAAATTTTCAAGTGCCTGCATAATTGAGGAAGGGGAACTGAGCTCCATTATACTTAGCATAGTCACTATTGGTTTGAGGAGGACTAGCTTCAGTGCATACCTCACTAAATTTGACTCTGCTGAATCTGCTAGTAGATTTTAGCATTATGCATCATCAGATTGGTTGCTCCTCAGTAACCACTTTGGTAATAGTGCTGTCATTGTTAACAAGTCCTACAGCTTTATAGTAAGGTTTGTTCTCTGCATGGATTCATTTGAATTTGACTCTGCTATCAGTCTCCATACTGTTGAGTGGAAAAACAATCTGTTACTCCACTTAATCACCTCAGCCCATTGGCTTAAACACCCAAAACTCTGATTTTAGATATAGTCAGTTGTAATCATCAATATTATCTGCATTTCAGCCAAGTTAGCCAATGCCTTAATTTCTGGAAAGATATTTATAGGAGGCTGGATTGTCCTAATTCACAAGGATATTTGCAAACTCATCTGCTATGATAACCACTAAAGATATAGCTATCTCCAAAGAAACTGTTCCTTCCCCTCTGTTTGCAACCATTGTGCAAGTACTAATCATGATGCTTTCAGCTGCACTCCTCATTCCCCCTACTGCACTTCTTGCAGCCCCACCTCAATCCACTCTAGTTTAGACTATTCTTGCTCCAAGTTCTAGCACTGTTGCTCTGGCTTTAATATGGACTTTTTTGAGAAGATGATATCATTGTTTCCAACCATGGATCCAACATCTTGGGCCATGGCTCTGCCCTAGCTAGCTTACAAGCCTTAAGAAGAGCTTATGCCTCCTCTGATTTCTCAGCCCCCATAGCCTTCTTTCTTGGCAGGTCCTTAAAGCTAATAGCAGCAGTCAAAGTCCACTCCAACTAATTCCAAAGCCTCCTCTAGAATAAGCAACCTAAATAAATTCAGCTTTATGTCTCAACTAGCTCACCCACATGCTAGCCCTAGTTTGATCTATTCTACTCCACTTAATTAATGTTGTTTTATTCCCCCAAATCTCCTAGCAGTCTACACATCTAGTAATAAAATACCTGTAAATTAGACACAGCACAAGTGGATGTCCTGGCTGCAGCTTTTTCTAAGGATTGAGATATTCTTATAATTCAAAAACCTTTCCTTGATAGGCTTAGTAATACCAAGGCAAGCAGATACTGGAGAGTCCTGTATTCTTTAAATCACAATCACAATAAAAGTTTGTATTCCTGGTCTATCATCCTTATTAATACTAATATCTTTGTAGAATCATTTACCCAATTACTGCTACCTTCTAATAACATTATAGCTGTCTACTTTTTTAGTGAGTTCAGATCCCTCTCACTATTTAATATATGCAACAACTGCACAAACAATGACTCCATCTTCTCCCTCTCTGACTTCCTGACCTCTAACTACTCCCTAGCATGCCCCAATAGCTCTAACTACTAATATATTTGTCTCAACAATGAGACAAGATAAAGTTATTAATTATTAAAAAGTCTGAATAAAATAGACTTCTGCTAAAGACTGTAAGCAAATGACATAGTCAGAACTGCCTTAAGAAGTCCTCTCCATATCATATTAAATAAGCCTTATTAGTAGCCTAGGTGTTAAGAAATTAGCTTATTAGTATTTTAATCTAATGCATACCCAAATCAATCATGTGACTATAATCAGGTGACATGTGCACCTAAATTAGTCATGTGATTATGATCATGTAACTATACTCAGGTTTCCAGAGATCAGGTAACTTATATTAAGGAAAGCATCATACTTTGATAATAAAATAGGCATATTTCAGTAGGAATATATGTGAATTCCTACATATTGGGTATCATTTTGATTGCCTGATCAATCTGCACACAATGAAAGTTGTCCAAAGGCATTCTATGGTGAGCTGATAGAGGGATTAGTGATTTTATGGAAAAAGCTAAATTTAATTGTTGAGGAAAATTGAGCAAGTGTTGGTAAAATGCTTATATCTCAACAGAAAGGCCATTGAACTCTATTGGTTTAGAGGCATTTAAAAAGGAATTAAGAGAGATATTAATGATTTATGGAATCAGAGCACTAAAAACATTGAAAAATCCTCTCTTGGCCAGAAAAATTTATATCAAGTCTCTTGGAACTAGAAAATAGAGGCCTAATAACTATAAAATGACTCAGAGTAACCAGAAAATATTACATGTTACAGGAAGGAGAAATAATATAAATAGAGGGGGATTTTATGATATTTAGCAAATTGCTAATTGCCTATGCTCAAAATCTCTAGGAAGTAGATATCCTAGGCTCAAGGCAATGATATACTTCAGGTCAATAGTTTGATATGCTTTTTGGACCTTCTTTTAGTGTGACTAAAATTGCATTAATTGAAAAATCAATAAACTCTATTATTCACCTATATATTTCATAAAAATACTTTATGAAGTGTAATTTAGCCCCAGAACTTAGTAAAAGCTAGTTCATTTATGATTGCCTCTATTTAGATTAATCCAAATAATCTAATTATATATCACCAAATGCTCTAGTAAGTAACTTCAAATATTACTATATGCTATAAGAGCTAAAAGGAAATATATACCTCCACTTTCCTCCTATATTCATTTAATCACTTTTTAATTTTTTAACTCATTACAGTATGGAACTAATGCTTCTTCCAGAAATCTCCATGCTTTAAACTTTAGCAAACTACTGGATGCATTCTGACAATGCTTGAAGATCAGCATCTAATTCCAACTCAGTAATATAGTGGCATCTCTTTGCCTAGTTATAATAAATCACCTCCCCATCATTCCCATAGTAGAACTCCCAATTCTACAAGCCAATGCCACCTTCATCAAGAACTTCCACTTAATTAACTGAGAAGCTTTTAACAAGACTTTGAAGTTCTGACTATTTGAATTACTTGCTTTTTCCATTATATTAGCTAACTAGTTCTATTAGATAATAACTAACTTCATCTTAATTATCCAAAATATCATCTTGAATAATAGTTTAGTCTCCATCTGCAAATTTTGCCTTTATATAAAGAGGTGGTGAAATAGTGACCTCAAAAAGCTGAAAGCCACCTAGTGCAAGGCTTGCAATACTGCATTCAAGTTTAGAGACATTCTTGATCATCCCTCAAAAGCTGAAGCAGCTTGACTTTCCAAGAAGATAAAACTGGCAATTTATAAGATAAAAGAGGATTACTAGTGGAACTAGCTCAAGAGTATAGATGCTTATTAAATTTATTCAACTAATAAATATGCTGTTTAGGAATCTACTAACTTCTCCTATACCAAAATCTCAGACTTACAGTTTATAACTGAGAAAGGTTATATCTCAGCATCATCCAATGATGACAAAGCTAAGATTCTAGCTGAGTTCTTTTTCTCTTTACCTTCCTCCTTCTTTATAATACTCCAAGCTGCTTACCTACTCTTTTTAATAGCTAGCTTAATCTACTCCTATAAGAGAATTTTAGAAGTCATTGCAGCACTTGCTCCCTACAAAGCTCTAAGCTTAGATGGCATCTCTAATATTATGTTTAAGAAATGCATAAAGGCAGTAGTTGACTACTTAGTCTTCATTTTTGAGGCAATTTTTACTTACAATATCTACTACTCAACTTAGTTTGAATTAACAATACTAGTACTCTGCAAACTAAGCAAGTTAGCCTATAATATCACTAAGGCCTATAGACCAATAGGCTTGCTCAATATAATCAGCAAGCTTTTCTCTTCATTAATTGTGGCTGACCTCTCCCACCTTGCTAAGAAACACTTGCTGCTTTCAGCTTGTCAGTTTGGAGGCTGCTTGAGATATAATACCACTGATGCAATGCATTTTGTTGTTTCCAAAATTAAAGCTGCCTGAGGGAGAGGCAAAGTTGCTTTAGCACTTTTCCTCAACATTTAGAGAGCTTTCTCCAACACAATTTGAGAACAACTCATTTACAACCTCAGGGACTACAGAATTTCCATAGCATATACTTTGCTTATTAAACTTATATTATTCAACAGGAGAATTAGGTTGAAGTTTGATAATTATATCTCAGATTAATTCTCCATGCTGAATGGCATCACCCAAAGATGCCCTCTCTTTATAATTCTCTACATCTTTTACAATGCCCTCCTAGTTAAGTCAATTGTCTCATCTAGCAAGAGCAAGCTAGTAGCCAGATTTATAAATAATGTGATATTTTTAACTATTACTAACATGCTCAGTGAATTGCACTTCATTCTGTAGGATATTATATAATAGCTACAGAGTGGCCTGAAATGATCAAAAGATTACAATTCCCTCTTTAAACTTTCCAAACTTACACTAATAAACTTCTCTTACTCTCATAGAGATTATATATCTTTTGACTTCTATCTGCAAGTTTATCACTTTGTAGCAGAACCACTTATTCAAGAGGTCAGAATAGTTGAGACCTACAAATACCTCAGGCTCACCTTTGACACCAAGCTCAGATGAGCTCCTTAAATGCAGAAGATAGCAGCTAAGATGATGTGATAGACCCTATAGGTAGTGTGGCTCTCTAAAATTTTAGATAGCATGCTCCCTTATTAGATTTGCTAGTTTTATAACATAGTGGCAATTATAACTTTCATATACATAGCAAGTGTTTAGTATGCTAAAGTAGGTTTTGCTTTAAAAAAAACTTACAAAATAGGCTCTACAGCCTTCACTAACAAGATTGCCTCAGCTCAAAGCAGAGCAGCTAGAACTATTACAGATGCTTTAAGTATAATAGCTTATAATATTATTGAGATTCATGCTAACCTATTCTTGGCTGATTTGTTATTTAAAAAAGTATTAAATAAAGTAGCATTTTACTTGGTGGCCTTCCCCACTACTCACTTTCTCTTTAAACAAGTATGCAAAGCAACCTCCAGGCTCATTGCTTAGCACTGCTCCCAAATTCACAATGCTGCTAAAAAGCTGCACTCCAAGCAGAATTACCTCTATTATGCTTATAGATATTACTTTAATCATGAAGTTGGAATACTCTTTATTTTGAAGATTTACAATATTATCTGACTCTAGCTATACTAGAGCCTCAGCTATATAAACTTTGCACTTAACAAATATGCAAATATTTTGACCAAGAAAGCCACCTAAGATTTTTCAAGTGACTCTAAGTCTCTCTTAGCCTACCTCAAGACTAAGTGGCTATTCTGCAGTATTACTGCCACTTACTAGGCTAATATCATTGCCTTACATATTCACTGGATGCATAGATAAAAAAAATTCCCTCAGTATGCACTTATAAGATGGTTTCAACAAGATACTTCTCTTAAAGAGTTACCTCTGCCTTATTTACAATGTCAATTGCTGCTACTCTGCTATTTCACACAGCTAAAAATAAATCATCTCTCACTTAATCAACATCTCTTTAGGATTTGGTCTGAGACCTTTATTTACCAGTACTACTGTGGTGTCACCATAGAATTAGTTTAATATTTCATCTTTGAATATTCTCAATTCTATTATAAATGCTTTATTTACCTAACATATTTGTTAAAGAAATAAGTTGAGTTATTATCTTACCTTTTCTTCTTACCAGATGCTTTTACTTACTTCTTCAGATTCATTAATGCTACTAAATAATTTCAGCTTTCTTACTTATCTTCTGACTCATCAGCAACATGACTCATTGATTATCTCACTAGCTTAGCCCTACTTTTCTTCTTTCATTTCCCTTATTCTAACTATTTATACTCTAATTTTTAATAATGGCATAAGCCTCTCTTTTACTAGAGCCTCTAATTACTTCAGGCTCCATGTTGGTACTAGCCTCTTACTTATTCCAACCTACTTCCAGCCTCATTCCAGGCATTAATAGTGCCACCACCCCCTAGTTACCACTACTAAGCTGAATTCAGATTTTATAAGAGAAGTCTGCTTAAAAGAGAGCTTAGATACCCCAGCTCATTCTTTCTCCATGTATGCAGGAAGGTGTAGCATTGAGACACTTTTATAGCTTATGCACTTGTTGATAGTTCCATGCAACATGAGTGCTAAAAATTCTATGCATATAATAAATAATTAAAAAAAAAACATCTCTTAAAGTCATAACTTCTTTTTCTGTTATACCTGAAACTGTCACTCTTTTTACTGAGGAGGTTATAGAAATCTGCAGCTTCTAGAAATAATAGGCTCTTAGTTTGTAACATTAATAGTCACTGCTCTAACAACTATGCTACTAAGTCTAAGCACTCAGGCTGAGTTTTATATTTTCCTAATTACTATCTTAGGCTCTAATGGTGCATTTTCCACTATTTCTCCTCTCTTCAAACTCATTTCTCTGATGCTAATATAGTAGTGCTAGCAGCAATTATCAAATATAAGTTCAAAGCTGCAAATTTATATAAGCTGGATTTTACTAATTATAACTAGGAAACTGCCTACATCTTTAATAGCATTACAAATCAGTTTAAAACTAGTTATAATACTGCATAAAAATATAAAATACTTTTTTTAGTACTTTTTCTCTTTAATCTTATTTTTGCATTTTCATATTTCATGTAAATAATACAGTAGCCACTAAACTTTTTTGAGCTTATACTAAGTAACTTTTAAAGCTTATTGCTGAATATGAGTGATTAGCAGTATTTGTATACTACTTAGTCTTTTTAACAAATATAAAGCAGAGATAGTAGTAGAGAACTACTTATAATGGGCTTGAAGGGATAGTGATCTGCTTTTAAAGCATGTTTATGCCTACTGCAAAGTTGCTTATGCAAAATAGTTTAAATATGCCTTAATAGTATAATTGCCAGCTAATCCCAATAAGCCCTAGTGCAAGTTATATAATAGTTGATGCCTCATTACTCCATATCTATGAGGCCACTTCCATGCCTGCTTTTCATGTGAGAAAACTAACTACTTAAAAATCCAATACAAAGACTAGGTAATAGGCTAAGCAAGTTTTCTGCTCTCTGCTTTTATAGTTTGCTCAAGTCTTTCCTTGGATGCTCACATCTTTGCTCATTGATTTCTCATCTTTGGACCTTCTAAATGCATCTTTTTTGCTTTTTCCTTTTTACTTCAACATTTGTGTAAATACATTAACTAAATACTTATATACAATAATAGCCTTAGAGAGTTATTTAATGAAGCCATTGGATATCATGATCTCACTACACTTTCCTGGGTATAATCACACCAACTTCTACTTTTCTCTCTCTTAACTTCTGATATTACTAATCCAATTACTAAAATCACTAAACTTCCTTATAAAAGCAACTTCTGAAGGCTATGGCTTAGTCACATAGCTAGCAGAAAGAGATCCAAAGATATATTAATAAAGATAATATAGATACAAATAATAAAGTGTTAATCTGGTAGAGAAAAATCCAAAGATGTATTAATAAAGGTAATATAGATACAAATAATAAAATGTTAACCTAGCAGAGGTTTAAGGATTTACTCTGCTTGCCAATAAAAAATATTCTGAAATCAAGTTATGTGACTGTTAAATGTGACATCATGGTGTGACATTGTCATGCTGATATTACATCATGGCCACATCATGAGTCACATGGTTCCTAGGTCATAAGGCTATGTAAATTGAATCACTTTTAATGAAGATTTCTTTAATCTCTTTAGTTTCTTCTTTTCTTCCTCATCTCCTTTCTTTCTCTTTCTCTTTTAGTTATTTTCTTTATCTACATCTCCAAATCTCTCTTCTTTTCTTATCCTTCATGTCTTTGCATTATCTTATCTCACTTTTACCTCAATTTCTAACTTTTCAAGTCTTTATTATACTTTATCTCTATTCTTTTCAACTTGACTCAAGTTTTAACTCTACTAATATTATGAGCAAGAATGGAATTTTTGCTTGGAGGGCCTTTTTTAGCACATTCTTCAGGAATAGCACATCAATATAAATATACTTCTCTAGATGTTTACTTTACCACTTCTAATTATAGATGCAAGGCCTTAGCTTTTGCTAGGCATACATTAATGTATATGGACTCATGCTTCCTGTAAGATGTAATTAACACCACAGACTCTAGTTATAACAATGCAATCTCAGAAGTGCTACTTATAAGGCACTGTAACAGTTGAAAGGTCATTAAAGCACTTATATTCTTATATAAGAGAATATTATACCTTAAGCCTGCCTTCTAACTGGAAATCAAAATGCTTGACTTGATCAAGTGAAAAGACACATTTTCCACTCCTTACCAACATGCTTTTTTGCTAAAGTTAGTATTCTAAACTCAAAGATATTATTTGCTACTTATAAGCAGCTAAAAATGCAAGAAAATCAGTTTTATGCTAAGTGTGCATGTAATCCATGTTATTTATCATCTAGTTGATAAAGATGATAGCCTCTGCATTATGAAGAAATAAAGCATCTATAAGTATATTATATTTATTATTTCTCAGTCTCTGCAAAAAAAATGCCAAAACTAATTTCTAGTAGTAAGTAAACTCTTTAGCTCATACTTTTCCTTTGTCACATTAACTATATAACTGCTCTTTTAAGCTAAACTTAGTTTGTTGTGGCTTTTCTAGCCATTAAATTAAGAAAAGCCTTGCTAGGCTCTTTATTAGTGCCTTTTCAAGCCTCTTATTCCTCTTTTTTATATTAAGAGCTTTTGCACTCTCAGCCAAGGCTTTAGAGGTGTGGAAAGCAGTTTTGCCTCCCTTAGTGGCTAATGCCTCAAATGAAGCACTAAGCTTAGTAAATGCTATAAATGTTGCATTAAATTAAAACATCATGCTTTATACTCTTCATAGCTAAAGTAGAAGAATTATTTTGAATATACTTGCTATAATTGAGTAGTATATCAAGCTCACATATGGCAATAAAGATGGTGGCTTCATTGTCTTCATTGCTATTTTTAGAGTTTGCCTCCACACTGGCACTGATTGGAGGTTTAATTGTTTTTTATATATTGTATACTAAAGTTAATATCTAGTATTTTACAGCAAGTAGCTGCTTGCCATTATATGCTAAGGCAAGAATCTGCTTATTAGTGCCTATTGAGGCTAATAGCCTCCTTGCACTGATTGTTGTGGCATGTATATATTTATTTTATTATTTTTTCAAACTTTTTTCTACTAGTCTTGAGTATTTTTTCTCTTATTGCATTTTATATAATTTTATAGCCTGCAATCAAATATATCTACTGATAATTTGCTAATTTATAGTAGATGTAACTCTATGTTAACTTTGTTTTTCTATGTTTTAGTCAGATTCTCAGTTTCCTTTCATTTCTTATCTTTTGTTTAATTATGCATTTCATTATGTTATAGTTGTAGCATATCTTTCTGTTTTTTTTGTCTTTTTTTTTATTCTGTTTTCTTTCTAATAGAGCTGACTCTTATTGAATAATTGGAGCACTACCTCCTTTGGCCTATTTTCTTTTTGGTTATAGTCTGATCATCTGTTTTTGGCATCACATGCTTTTTTAGTTATTATTAATTACTATAACTGTTATTCAAATAGTTTATTTTTTTATTTATTTATTTAATCACTGAGTTGTGTCTATTAATGTGGATATATGTTTTTATACTCTTTAGTCTTGCAACAAGACTAATTAGTACATCTTGACTTTTAATGTATAATTATAGTTAATCTATTTATTTTTGCATTTCATTAATGAAGTTGAGGCCATGTAAGCTCTTGACTTTAGTTCTCTCAATGATTTCTTCTAGCTTTAATATATTACATTTTGAAACTGTATATGTTTGAAGCAGTTCAAGATGCATCTTATTTTTTTTATTCTTTTTTTTTAACTCATTTCTTTCTCAAGAGCTATTATTTTTGACTTCTCTCAT
The DNA here is from genome assembly GCA_003313675.1 of Termitomyces heimii. NCBI lineage: Eukaryota > Fungi > Basidiomycota > Agaricomycetes > Agaricales > Lyophyllaceae > Termitomyces > Termitomyces heimii. The sequence continues at coordinate 2,553 of QLON01001865.1, read as the reverse complement.
ACTTTTATAAAGTTGCAGCTGCTAAGTATTATATTCAGCAGCTGCAATGTTATTTCTGTCAATATAAGAGCATTAAATACTATAAGTTTTTGTTTTTCTTATTTTATAAAGTTTTTTTATAATAAATAAGTTTTAAAATAATCCTTTCATAGAGTTCTGCTCTGCTTATATCATCTTCTAGCATAGTATAAACTCCTTTATAGTGTATTTATTATTTTTTTCTTTTTATTATTTTTTCATTACTTATTTTCTTTAAGCCATTTAATTTTAATTTCTTTAGTATATCTTTTTATTTGCTGTCAAAATTACTAGCAACTATTTGCTTTTTCATTTCTTTCTTTTTAGTACAAATAGCAAGCTAAAGAAAATGAAGATGAAGAGATTTGCTATAAGAACACTGATAATAGCCTCTCTACTTCATTTACATAGCCTTTAGGCTTTTTCAATTTTTTTTATATTTTTCTTTTTTTTTTACTTTGCTTCTTTCATAGCTACTTGATATAGTAGCTACTTAAAATGTATATATGCATATAGAACAACTCTAAGTTATTCTGCCTCTTTTATTTTTAGTCTGACTTTAAAAGTTTTTCAAGTATTTTATAAAGTTCTGGATTCTTAATTTATAAGTCTGATTTTTTCAGTTTTTTCTTTACTTTTTCCTTGTTTAAATATGCTCTTTACTGGTTTTGATGCATTCTTTTAATTGCTAGTTAATTATTAGTTCCTTACTATGCTAAATTTATAATCTGAAAATTGCAAATCTTATATTATTTTGCTTGTTCATTTTTATGCCTTTTTTCTTTTTTTTATAAATTTAAGTTTTTATTGCTCTAGCTAGTTATCACTAGTCAATATCTGCAATTTCACTCCTTTTTTCAATTACACTATTAGTTGCATATATTTTTTATTATTAGCTCAGTTTACTATCTTTTCTTTATTTCTTTGCTTATAGCTAGTTTTATAAAGCTTCCTCAGTTTCTAGAGTTTAAAACTAATATTATTACTAGTTTAAATAATTATAGCTGCATTTCCAATAATGAGTATGCTTGTTATTATTATATACTCTATATAGTTTCTAATGGTGTGATATGTCTTATTTATTTCTTGCTTTCTTAGTTTTCTCAGTCTTTTTTTCTTTAGCTAAAAATCAAAAATATATTTTCTGCTTTTTATAATTCTTAGAATAGCTACAAGTTAGTCTTTAAACTTTGCTGTGTCTTTCAAACTCTTCAAATTGACCAAGTCAATGCAATTATTCAAAAATAAGAAAAAAATCAATCTTTTACATTTATCTCAAATGTTATTATTGCATTATTACTTATATTAATGATATTCATTATATTTGCAAGGTCTACAAGAAGGCAATCCTCAAAGCTGCTTAGCCTGCCACTTTTATATCTAAGGTCTTATGCTTTACTTTAAAAAGAATTTTTTTTTATTTCTTAGATGATGCATAGTTATATTTTTATTTATTTTAGTCTTTTAAGAGCTTCATTAATAATAATCTTAATATACTCAACAAAGACATTGCCATACTCATTAATGCCTTGATGCACTAAACTTCTTATTATGCCCATTTTGTCATTAGGCATCTCACTAATTTATTTTATAATATTTAAATGAATTTTGTAGTTGGTTTGCTTTTTTTTTTTAGTTTTCTTTTTTTAACTTTTTTTATAAAATGCAACTTTTAAAATTAATGAAGCCTGTTTTACTAACTAATTTAAAACTTTCTATCTGACTAATTATAATTAGAAATTAAATTTTTTTAATAGTGCATTTCTTTTTTTTTCCTTTTTAGTATGATTCTTTTTTATTTTATTTAGTGCTTAATGTTATTAATGAAGTAAAAGATTGTCACAATAATTCTGCTCTTCATTTCTCTCTAGCCAATAGTTTTGAATTTAACTAACTCTATTATACTAAAGCTTAGCAATTAATTGCTTAAATTTGTTTTTATTATTTCTATCTTAATAACTTTTTAACTATTTATAATCTTAAATGCAAAGTAGAGATAGAATTTTTTACTTTTAATAAAAATTTCTGTATCATTCAAAATGCAATTAATACTAACAAAATAAATGCAGATTCTATTAAGATTGTTTTATTTTATATTTAAAGTTCTTTTATTATTTGCTAGTTTATAATAAACTAAAGCCTATTATATTATACTTTTCTCTCAATTATTGTATTTCTCAAGTGCTGCAGCTATATTAAAGTCTTCTTAGTTCATTCTGTATTTCTTTATTAGCTTAACTCCATCAAATAGATAATTTATATCTTTGGCTTTCTTCTGCTTTTACTAGCAGCTTATTTTTTTGAGCATTTTCTCTTTATTCTTTTAAAAACTATTTGAGAATGCTATTAGTTTCTATAATTTAGTTATAGTGATGTTTATAAATTTCTCTATATTGCTAAGCAGCTTAATTTTCTAATAAGCATAATAAAGTGCAACTTTAAAAGCTCTGATTTTTTCTTGCTATATAAAAATATTTAGTTTTGCTATAATATATGCTTCTTTATTTCTAGCAATAACAACTATAAGCTTTAGAA
>QLON01001862.1:0-30886 GCA_003313675.1 Termitomyces heimii | reverse complement strand
CAAATGCAGAGTGAAGAAAATAAGTTTCTGTATAGCACTTATTTAGAAGTATTGGATGAATAGTACTTCTGTACTGATCAATGAGTTTCTGTGCATGGTGGAGAGTTGCAAAGGCAGTTGACTGTTTTCAAAAATTTCTTTCCTAACTTCAAGTACTTCTTTTGCAAGTGTCTTAGCTTCCTTTAATTTTCCACTTTTGCTAAATGTTGCTCCAATGTTAAACATGGCTTCAATAGCATCTGAACTACTGCTACCTGAGCCTATTCTTTTAATCTTGAGCACATCTTTCTGAACCTTCTCAGCCTCCTCTAATTTTCCACTCTTGATAGGTGTTTCTTGAAGATTAGACATAGCTTGAATAGTATCTGAATGACTAGTTCTGAAAATTTCTTTTTTAACTTTGAGCACTTCTTTCTGAAGTTTTTCAGCCTCTTTTAGTGTCATAGAAAAATGGTTTGCCCACAAAGAGAAAGAGTAGTGGTTGAATGAAGGTGATGTAGGATTGAGTGTGAATCAAAATGAGAACAATTATCAATGTAATTTTGCAAACAATGAAGCCACATTTGATTTCTAAACAGATTAAGCTGGTGGAGAGCATTGATTTGTCACAAGAGCAAGTGAGGCCTTAGATAAGACTAGAGAGACAGACAAGAACTTGAGATAGAAAAAGTCACAAGATAGACAACAATATAAGACAAACAAACCATAAGACAGACAAGAGCACAAGATAAATAAGAATTTGAAATAGACAAAACTACAAGACAGACAAGAGTACAAGATAGACAAGAATATGAGACAGACAAAACTATGAGGCAAACAAAAGCATAAGATAGATGAGAATGCAAGCTAGACAAAATAATGAAATAGACAAGAACATGAGACAGACAAGACTATAAGCCAGACAGAATCACTAGTTAGATGAGACTACAAAAGAAAGCTTAGACAAAACAGGACAGAACTTTGAAATGGACATGACACCAAGTTAGTCAAGTGCTGAGACAAGATTTTCAAAATTACAAGTTAGACACAGTTAACTCAAGTGTTGGACTCTTTAGATGGTCAAGACAGGTAAATGAACTTTGTATAGAAGAAAAGTTTTCTTTATCTTGGGTGTCTTACCTACTCTTTTTACATGCTCTATATATATCATTTTCTGTTATTTTCTATAATATCACTTCATCCTGCCCATTTCCTATTTGGATCAAACTAACCATCAGTTAGTTTCAGAATTCCAAATTTCTTTTCAATTCCACCCTCCTCATCATTTTTATTTGATCCACACCATTTTCTTCTATTCTTATCTTGATCATTTCCCTCCTCTACACAATCCAATTCCTTTCTCCAGAATATCCTACTCCTATATTTACAAGATATGCAATTGGTTGAGAAGATTTAGAAGCTATTCCACCCTCTTCCCAAACAAGGCTGGTAGGGTTACTAGATCCCAGATCTGCACCAAAAAACATTTCTCTAACTCTACTAGCCATGATATATGCAAGCCTGAAGAGATTTGGAGTAGCAGTGGTGGCCTAAGCAGCTTGCACTACTATACAATTATAACCTTGATTAATACTGACTTAATATATTCTGAAAATCTGTGGTCTCATATAAGAAAAAGGAAGAGCCACCACAAAACTTGTGAGGTTATTAGCATCAGCTGAAAAACAGAAATGAAGAACATACAAGTATCTTTTGCACTGAGGATTATTCTCTTGCATCAAAACATCCTCTAGGAATCCAGCAGATTGTAAGGTATTTCTTATACCAGACTCAAATACAGTTGCTTTGAATTTCTCATTCCAAAGGCTCCATTTCTTGACATCAGAGAAGACCTTCTGGCTAAACAAAACATACTCCTCAATAGCCATGTCAATAAGCATCTGGAGTTGACCTAGCATCAATGCCATGACTCTGTTGTACTATTATTGATCAGTCAACCTGGTAGTAATGCTTGTTACATATCCTCCTATTTCAGCTCCACCAATTATATTAAAATAATTGCAAGGCTTAGGCAGAGATTCCAATTTTTCCAGGTGCTTGAGACATGATATGATTTTGCAGAGAAAAAGAAGCTCAGATAGGCCATGCACATCACCATCATTTGAATAATCATTTCCATAATGTCAGTAATGGTCACACACAGTTTTAAAAACATACTTAGAGATAACATTCTCAATCCATGTTGTACCTGGTGTGTATCTGTATTTTGCATAAAGATCTCAATTATTGAACTTGAACAATAATTTGGGGGAAGGAAAGAATGCACTTTTCCACTTCTGCTAAAGGCTTGATTTTTTATATTTGCTGAATCTCATACTTGGAACTCTGGGACACAGCACTTTATCTACATCTGGAAAAATTGATTGTTATAGATTAATATCATGCTTTGCTTCCTGCGATGAACAATTTGGATATAAACTTGAAGTAAGTATATGAACTCTCTTGCAATAAAAGAAAAGTTGTTAAATAAATAATTAGCATGGTATCAGATTTGTATTGAAGCCTAGTCAACACAACCAAGGACTTTGTACATCCACCTCTTAGTAGCTGCTGTGTAGGGCACAAAAGAATCCATAATTATAGATGTATTGAAGTGACTTGACCACCACCATCAATTAAGATGCAAGTTATAACATTTTGCTTCAAATGAAACATGAAATAAGACTCTAGATTTGATTTATACAATAGTACCAGAATGTCAACTGGTGCAAGTATTGCTGTCTCTTAAGCAGATAATAATGAGCCCATCTTGCATCTATTTGTAGTTTATAATATGTGACAATGTATGTATGGATAATGCACAGATTAAAAGGTTGCATATTTGGAAGCATTGGCATAGAACAGTTATAAGTTAATCTAAATTTTGCTTTAGCATTGAAACATCCACAGTATATCAATTTGTATATACAAGGCATCATATAATTATAAAAATGGATACATGTCATAGCTAGTGTGAAAGAGAAGATACTGACTAAAATCAAGCAGTTTCTGCAGTTTAACTCCAGAGATGAAGATGATTCATGAGGGCTGAGGCTGAGGCCAATACTAAGACCAAGTTGGCACTGGCCACAGAGGTGAAGGAGGAGGTGATTGTAGTAGAGGGCAGAGAGAGCTGATTATCCTAAATGGAGCTACATGCACTTGTGCATGATTATGAAAACATATATACATGAGTGGGATGAGCAAGACATTAATTGGAATTGAGAAGGGCAATGCATAGAGTATGTTTGCCTATGTCCATTCAGATTTAATAAAAGAAAACTGAATGACAAACTCAAGTTGTTATATAATGATATATTAGTTTCAAACTGTAAGACATAACAAAGCTATTGATCTTTAAAAAGTCTGAATAAAAACAGACTTCAGCTGAAAACTGTAGGCAAATGATATAGCCAGAACCACCTTAAAATTCCCTTTCCAACTCCAATTAGATCAGTCTTATCAGTGGCCTAGATGCTGAGAAATCAGCTTATCAGTATTTTGATCCAATGCATACCTAATTCTATTATGTGATTATAATCATGTGACTATGGTCAGATTCTGAAGATCAGGTGAATTATCTTATGTAAACATTGAGCATTTTTGACAAAGCTATTAGTCAGTACACTAATGACAAATCAAGGCAATCACTGCAGATTTGATGAGATCTGACAGGATCTGATGGTATCATCAGAGAATCAACTCATAAGAATGGGGTTGTGGCTGTGCAAGGCCATCAATTAACATCACATCTTAACAATAAAATGAATATATCTCAGTGGGAATACATGTGAACCTCTATATATTGGGTATTATTTTGATTGCCTAATCAATCTGCACACAATGGAAGTTGTCTGATGGCATTTTGTGGTGAACTGATAGAGGGATCAGTGATTTGATGGAAAAAGCTAAATTTAATTGTTGAGAAAAATTGAGCAGGCCTTGGTAAAATGCTTGTATCTTAGCAGAAAAACTGCTAAACCCTATTGTGTTTAGTTTTGTTGGAAAAGCCTATTTAATTTGCACCTGATGAAAAAAATCTAGAGGCATTTAAAGAAGAACTGAGGGAGATATTAACAATTTACAGAACCAGAGCCCCAAAAACATTGGAGGACCCTCTCTTGGCCAGGAAAATATATACCAAGTCTCTTGGGAGCAGAAAATAGAGGCCAAATAGCTGAAAAATGGCCCAGAATAACTGGAAAATATTATATGTCACAGGGAGGGCAAATAATATAAATAAAGGAGGATTCTGTGACATTTAGGAGGTTGCTGATTGCCTGCATTCAGAATCCTCAGGGAGTGGATATCTTAGGCCCAAGGCAATAGTATACTTCAGGTCATTAGTTTAATATGCTTTTTAGACCTTATTCTAGTGTGACTAAGATTGTATTGACTAAAAACCAGTAAATTCTATTATTCACCTATATATTTCATAAAAGTACTTTATGAAGTATAATAGTTTATTTGTGATTGCCTCTATTCAGACTCATCCAAATAACCCAATTTTGCATTACTACCTTGAGGGAACCTGGCATCACATCTAAATTTACTTCAACCACAACAATTTTAACTACAAAGCAACTTAGTCAAAAATAAGCCTATTGATTAAAAACCATGTCTAAATATGATTTCACTACCATGAAGCCAAACACCCTTATTTAATGCTATAATGTATACTCAAAAAAGTTCTTCAGCATAGATTAAAATGCCTTCAACAATCACATAGTTATTTCTTCTAAGCAATTAAACTCTATATTACTATATAACAAGGAGGGCCTTTTAAATTAAATTCAGAGTGCCTCAACTGACTCATACTTCTACAAATATGACTCCTGAAGTACATCAGAGAAGCCTGCAGATGGTATATCCCTCCTTCCTCTTTCACCCTTTTATCTAACTAGAAGCTCTTACTCCAAAATAGACTTATTTATATTCCAGATTATGGAAAACTCTGCCTCAACATACTGTGACAAAATTACAACTACAAGTTTCATGGCTACTCCAGTATTTAGAAGACCTTTCAGCTCATCAATCAAATGTTCTTTTAGCCTGGAGCAAAGAAAAATATTATTCAGTATATACAATTCTGCAACATTTATTACTGTGCTAAGGTAATCTGATACCAATCCTTTAGATTTCTCAAACTATTACTAATTAGCAAGTGACCTTGATCCTCCCTGTCCATGAATCACATTGTGGAACTTTTGTAAGGGCAACCTCTGGAGGCTGTGGCTCAAGTCACACAGCTAGCAGAGGAAGATTTAAAGAGAACAAGTCTAAGAATTTACTCTGCCCATTGATAGAAAATATTCTGAGGTTGAGTCATGTGACTGTCACATGTTATGTCATAGTGTGACATTGTCATGCAGTGTGACTGATGTGACTAATGTCACAGTCACAGTTATGTCATTTCATGAGGACATGTAAATTGAATCACTTTTAATAAAAGTAATTCAATTTTTAGAGTCTGGCAAAGGCTCTAAAATCAATAAGGAAGTTTGTTCTCATAGTCCAGCCAGTGAGGAGTTTGATAAATGTGGTAAAAAGCAGATAAATTAGGGTGAAAGACATGGAAATTAAAAGAAAACATAGAATAAGGGACCTCTAAAAGAGTGGCTTTCTAATAACTTCCTAACTTTAAAGGCCATGATGTAATTCTCATAGTAGTCTGCCACTTCATTAAGCAAGCAGTCTTCATTTTCTGCTACACCACTGATAATGTCCCAGAGCTTGCCTAACTCTTTGTTTAGCACATTTTCTTTGTTTTCTACTGCCTTTTTTTCTAAGTCCTTTTAGAAGAATTATAAACATATTTGGTTGGAAAGTTCTGATAAGTGGTGTTGTTGTTAGAAAATTTAGCATTGGCTTCAAACTAAGCTATAAGTGCAGTTTTGTATAAATTAACTCTAGTAGCCGCTGTCTTCATAGATTCATTATCTCCAAAGTAAACTTTATGTTGGCCTTCCAAGTGAATAGGTAATCTATAAACTGCAGGGAATTCTGCATGCATGTTAAATTCAAAAATGTGTCAGCAAGATTCTGGTGCTGAAATATATCTGGCATCCAAGTGTTCTTTGATTTCATCTCTTTAATCTCTAGAGATTTTCAAAGTTGTCCTATTATGGCCTTTATAAATGTACTTGTGAATATATTTGATAGCATCCACTGAAGCACAAACTTCTACATTGATATGGCATTGATATTTGGCTGAGAGATAAAGATTGTATGAAATAACATCACAGCTGTTATAACATTGACCATGCTTTTTAAAAAAGTGGCCATTATCAGGTCTGGCATATTGAGGATAGCCATCATCACCATACTGAGTAGTTTCTTGAAATTCTTTAGAGAATTGTTTGAAATATTTGCCATCTACTTTGCACTTTACATTGGGATAAGCCACTCCACATGGGCCATAAATAATATTGGTAGTAATAACCTAATAACAAAATTTAGTAGCTGAATGAAAAACTCAAGCAAAGCTCATACCTAGTTACACTTGAGGCTGAGTAACTAGATTAGAAATTTGAGCAGAAACAATAGTATTCACATGAGCTGCATCTCTGATTTTATTATCATTATGAAAAAATATCAAGATATGCATATGTGGAAGTCTCCTTTTTTTGGATTCAATGGTGTAAATATGAGCAACACACCTTCCAAAGATACCATCTTTAAGGTTCTTAAAAAGAGCATTTTTTTAAGTTCAAATACTCTGGCAACAATGTCAGGCCAGTTAGAAGCAGTTTGTTTTTTTTCCATTGATTGCAGGTTTCTTCAAAAGAGCTTCTTCAATTTCAGGCCATTTTGGATTAGCAGTCATTGTTATGAAAAGATCTGGTTTTTGAAAATGCCTGCAGATAGCCATAGAGTCTTGGAATAACTGCTGCATATATTATTCACTTCCAGTATAAGAAGCAGGAAGAATAATACAACAGCTTTGTTGAGGTGAATTTTCATCTCTAGCCATAGCATCAACCACTCCTTAGTAAACTTCAGTTCTAATTTTCTTTTGATTGTGCCTAACCCAGTTAAGCTTGCTCTGTTCAGTTGAAGCCCATGCATCCACAACATATTGTTGAAATAATCTGCCACTCCAAAGCAAAGCAGAAAGCTCTTTGCTAAAGCCTATATGCATAATATGCAGTTTGGGTAACATTGACAGATATTTGCTAATTTTCTGGTTCAAACTGAGACTAAATATCAGTGTGAAATCCAGATTCTCTAGTTAAAAAGATGATGGTGTAGTGTAAAGGAGTGTAATATGGATGTAAGTGGCTGATATGCTGCAATTAACCTTCATGCAAATGCAAGATTATATCATGATGATTTAATCCTTCTTCAGATCCATCTCCAGAAATGATAGCAGCAACACCTTCTTATTCATTAAGCTGATTATATCATTAATGATCTCCAAAGTCAGCTTGAAGTTTAATAGAAAGTTTTTGTGGTTGATCCTTTGGCACTTCTCTCATAATTTGCTTAGCTTGCTTGTATAAGCCAATGAAAGGATTGACTCTGTGAAGCATATCCTGCAAAGATGCCATTGTTTCAGGATCTAATCCAGGATTACCTTGTTGACAAAAATCTAATTGCTGATTATAATTATAAAAGTAGAGTTGTTATCTCCTTTCTTTGCTCCTTTTTGTGAGTGATGCATTGCTCATGCTCCCATGCATATTGTTTTGGTCTGCCATTATATGCCTTTATCCTTTTATTAATGTGATTTCTGTCATGTCCAGGAGGTTTCCTATTCACTAGCTTCTGTTCATCCTTGGTTTCATTAGGGAATAGCAATATGTGAGGCCTTCTAGTCAAAGCATATCCACTGTTTCTTTAAACTTCAGTAAATAGCTATGCAGCTATCAGAGACAAGAGGTTGAGATCTTAAATGGGTGTATGAGGTTTTGGGTAATAGGCATCCTGAGCTTTGGTGGCCAGTAGCAGAGCCTTCTATCTGGAGGTGAGTGTGAGGTCAAGTGCAGAGTTACTATGCATTTAGTGGAGGTGATTCAGTTATCAAATTGATGTCATCAGGGAAGGACTTGTCTTCTGAGGAGGATTAGCTAATATTAGAGTCAAGGCTTTTGGGCATGAGGAATGAGGAAGAGAGAAAAGCAGCATTGTTAATTCTTGATTGACAGAAGGTTCATTAAGGCAAGAACCTTCTCCTTGAGTAGTTATTTAACTGCTTCAGCACCCTCATTATAACTTCTCTTCTAATTTTCCTTCAAAGCTTGATGGTCTTTGAGCAAGGCTTTTAGTCCAGTCAGCACATCTTATAGCAGTGAAAGCAGAAGTTGCAGTGCTCTGTCAGTTTCTCAAAGCTAGTAATAGTGCTTTGGCCCTTGCCTGCATGGAGTTATTTAAGGCTTGTCAGAGGGCTGTGGCAAAGTTATCAAGGTCATAATTAGGAGTTAAAGTGGAGCCACAAGATGTGAAGATGGTGGGTGAAGAGGGTTTAGAAGAGTTAGTGCTAATTTCTGGTCATCTTCTTTATGCTGACACAGCTCTTTCCTTGATTGCATTACCTAATCTAGAGGTGGATCTTGCAATCTAGGCCACTAATAAGAATGATTTAACCTAGCTTGGAGAGGAATTTTTAAGGTAGTTCTGGCTATGTCATTTACTTATAGTTTTTAGCAGAAGTCTGTTTTTATTCAGAATTTTTTAATGATCAATAGCTTTGTCATGTCTCATAGTTTGAGACTGACATATCAATACCCACTCAGAGAGTTCTTGTATTTCAAAAGAATCATGGTGAAGTTTCAAAAGCCTCAACCAGGCAACATTTAGCTGCATAAATAGCTAAACAAATAGCAATACAATATAGCCTAGAGAATAATGTTGTCTTCAATGCTTCTAAAGAGTTTATTAAACTCTACATAGACTTCCTTAATTAGAAAGTAAAGGAGTACTTTCTAAAAAAGCAACATTAAACATCTTAAGTACTCTTGGCTTAGCTTTTACTTTATCACAAGGCTAGAAAGCCTTTGCTATTATTTCTGGTAAATGAGGCATTTACCTTGTTCCATGCTCCTCAGCAACCTGGAAAGATTCCCTAGGGTCCTGCAACTTGACAAACTGCTATGAATTAATAACAGAAGGTTGCATCCAATGCTATTCCACTTAAATGCTATCTTCACTAAAGAAGAGTCTATATTTATCATAGAACTTCACTGTAGACTAACTAAATATCATGGACCTCAATGTTGAGCCATAATGAGGGATGATAAGGTCATCCTACAACTGTTTTGCAATGGTAATATGATAGACTATAAACAGTTCTTTATCAATAACTAAGGTGAAGTGTTTCAGAAGAATACTCTATATGATACTTGGCTTTAACAAAGGGTTTTACCTGAGTCCTGCACTATAGTGAAGAGGGAGGAAGATAGTGCTCCTTTTAGAAATACTGACCCCCAAAGAAGATCACCTCTTCTTAAATTAAAGGCCCTGTTAGGGCCTCAACAACTGCTAACCCTGCTAGAAAATGGCTATGTAAATGAAAAAACACCTACTACAGAATAGTATGTTTCTGCATGAAGCATTAATGGCTTTGCTAATTGACAACTGAGGAGATATAATATGTCTCCTCAACATTGTGGCAGATTTACCACTCTAGAAGTAGAAAAAGCCTATAAGTTTCATTACAGGCAGATAATGCATAATTGTCTGCAAGCTGTTATAAAACAGCCTCTGTCAGTAAGAGTGATGATCCCAGGTGAGGTCAAACCTAAACAAGCAGAATTCTTTAAGGTGGTGACAACATACTTAGGATCCTTCAAGTTTAGCAAACTTTAGGATTAGCTAATAGGTATATATACAAACTCTCACCTAGCTCAGCTAATAGGAGAAGAGTAATATTGAAAAAAGGTTCTTGCTTTTATGGATTATTTGAGTGCTTCAGAACTTAAAAAGTATCTGCATTATAATGTAATTTATATTCACAGTGTGTAGGAGCATTAAATGTTGAAGGATGTAGTCTTTAGATACCAAATATCTGAAAAGGATGCTAAGCAATCCTGGAGTAGGCCCCAATGCTACTATTATGAGATAAATAGAAGATGCTCTTCTTTATCATTTAATACTAAGCTATGTATCAGGCAAGACATTCAATGTAGATAGGCTGTTAAGGAGATTAAAGCAACCTGGAAATGAGGAGTGTCAGATTTTGCTGAATTAGGGGCTTTCCAGGAAAGCAACGCCCTTACAAGGTGGACTTGATCTACAGATACCCAGGTGTCTGGAGCTCTGGGGCTAAGGCTCTGGGGTTCAAAATGTGGACAGGGTGGTGGTCCTGGGAAAATGAAACTTGATCTGGGGCTTTGGGTGTTTTGTAGAGGCTGGGGGTTGGAGGGGGTCGAGTTGAAACTAGAGGTTCTAAGACAAGACCCAGTTAGCAAGTTATGAGTTGTGAAGTGCATACCAAACTTAGAGCATGTGATTATTCTGGCATGCCAGTCAGAGTGTGCTAGTCAGTGTGTACCAGTCAAGCAAATGGGCATGCAACAATTCAGGTAATATTAAGACTAGCAAATACAATGAGGAAGTATGCTATAAGTACTACAGGGTCAGGTCTCAAGGTTCCAGGGTGTTTGGGATGGGTTCCAGGAGGTATTGAGTAACAGGCAGGGACTATATACTTGGATCGTGCATGTGGGGGTACACGATCAATTGGCATGGGGGGAGCTGTGATGTGTGATGGCCAGAAGTGGGTGGCATGATCTGATAGTTGATGGCAGTCAATCCCAGGGTCTATGATGCAGAGTTCCTGGGGAGGTTGGCTGATGGTAGTTGTGATGCATGTAATGGTGGTGTCGGCAGCTGTGGGGGCAGGGCACATTGTGGGGTTAATGAAAGAGAGTCCTGGGTGGGTTCTGGGGCTGTCCTGGGGGACTCCAGAAGGGGTCATGACAAGGAGTATCCACCAGTTGATTCAGAGTTAATGGATGAACCAAAGTCAATGTACTTTGAGTATCTAGACAAGGATAACAAAGTATTAGAATAGGAAGAGAGAAAGTTCTTAGATCTTGAAGAGTTTGCAGACTAAATAGATATATGAAGTAGCTATCTACATATGGTAGCTACTAATATCTCAGAGTGTAGCAGAGAACTTGAGCAAGCTAGAGCATAAGAAGAAGACCTTAGAGCTGCACTTTGAGTCAACTACAGGCCTCTAAAATGGATCTGGTAGCAGTACAATCCATGTCTATGCCACTATTGCCCAAAGAGAGCTTAGAAGAAGAGAATGTCAAAGAGGCACAGGCCTATCTAGAATATAGAAAAGGTAGTGAGGGTGAAGAATGAGATAGCTTATTACCAATTGTCAAAAGCTAGCTACAAGGCTATGATATAGAAAAGTTTAAGAAGTATGCTAAGCAGTTTTTTTTTGACAAGAAGGGCAGGTTGTACAGAAGAAATATTGAGGAGAGACATAAGTTAGTAGTAGATTTAAACAGGCAACTCTTTATGTTGAGAGCAGCCTATAATGCTTTAAGACATAGAGGAGCCTATGCTACTAAGATGTTAATATAAGAGAGATTTTAGTGGCCTGAAATAGATAGTGATGTACAGTGGTATGTTAGTACTTGTCACAACTGTCAGATTTGTCAGAAGCCAGTAGTCAATAGAGCACTAACTATTACATACACTCCTTTTATTTTCCAGACCATCCACATTGATACTATGCATATAACACCAGCCTCTAATAGTTGCAAGTATATTGTTTATGGTAGATTTACATTGTCTTCTTGGATGGAAGAACATCCTCTGAGAAAAGAAAATTATAAAAATATTAATCAATGGTTGTTTGAGGATGTAATTTGTTGTTGGGGGTATATTTTAAAGATTGTTACAGACAATGCTGGCTAGTTCAAACAAGTGACAGCTTAATTGAAAAAGAAATATGGAATTAGAGGTATTACTATTTCTCCATACAATTTATCAGCTAATAGTTACATCAAATGCCCACATTGAGATGTAAGGCAGGCTTTATAAGCTTATAAAGATAAAACTAAATAGTTCTAGTTTTTCTATCATGTAATGTGAAGTGATTATATAACTATATACTAAAGATTTGGTTGTTTATCTTACTTCATAGTTATAGGATCTTATTTTACTATTCCATTGGATATAGTAAAAGCTACATGGCTGGTTGAGCTACTAGACAGGCCTCTAACTACAGAAGAGTTGATTGGGTACCATGCTCAAGCTTTAGCTAAGCACTACCAATATATAGAGGAGATAAGAGGGAAAGTTAGCAAAGACAAACTCCAATGGGCTTTGAAGTTTGTAGAAGAAAATAAAATCTCAATAAAAGACTTTAATTCCAAGCCACTGAACTTAGTCTTAGTTAAGAACATGGTAATAGAAAGCTCATTCAGTGCAAAGATCCATGATCATATAGTAGTTATTATTAAGACTAGTGAAGGTAACTACATTGTAGTAGAGTTAGTGATATATCTATCTCAATAATAAAACAAGATAAAGCTATTAATCATTAAAAAGTCTGAATAAAAGAGACTTTTGCTGAAAACTGTAGGCAAATGACATAGCCAGAACCACCTTAAAAAGCCCTCTTTATATTATATTAAATCAGTCTTATTAGTGGCCTAAGTGTTGAGAAATCAGCTTATCAGTATTTTGATCTAATGCACACCCAAATCAATCATGTGAATATAATCAGGTGACATGTGCACCCAAATTAGTCATGTGATTATGCTCAGGTTTCCAGAGATCAGGTAACTTATCTTAAGGAAAGCATTACATCTTAATAATAAAATAAATATATCTTAGCAGGACTACATGTAAACCCCTACATATTGGGTATTGTTTTGATTGCCTAATCAATCTGCACACAATAGAAGTTGTCCAAAGGCATTCTGCAGCAAACTGATAGAGGGATCAGTGATTTGATGGAAAAAGCTAAATTTAATTATTGAGAAAAATTGAGCAGGTATTGGTAAAATGCTTGTATCTTGACAGGAAGGCTACCAAATCCTATTAAGTTTGGTGATGCCAGAAAGTTCCAATTAATCCACACCTGATGAAAAAGGTCTAAAGGCATTTAAAAAAGAATCAAGGGAGATATTAGCAATTTACAGAATTAGAGCACTAAAAACATTGGAGAACCCTCTCTTGGCCAGAAAAATTTATACCAAGTCTCTTGGGACCAGAAAATGGAAGCTCAGTAACTAAAGAATGACTCAGAATGACTGGAAAATATTATGCATCACAAGGAGAGAAAATAAGATAAATAGAGGGAGATTCTGTGATATTTAGCAGGTTGCTGGTTGCTTATGCTCAGAATCCCCAAGGAGTGGATATTTTAGGCCCAAGGCAATAATATACTTCAGGTCAATAGTTTGATATGCTTTTTAGACCTTCTTTTGGTGTAACTAAGCTTTCATTGACTAAAAAATCAATAAACTCTATTATTCATCTATATATTTCATAAAAGTACTTTGTGAAGTGTAGCTGGTTCATTTGTGATTGCCTTTATTCAAACTAATCCAAATAACCTAATTTTACATCACTAAATGGATCAGTCTGGCAAGCTCATGTAGCTATTTTTAGAGTTATACTTTATAAAGCTTATAAGAGGCTGAAGTTGCCTAAAGCTTGGAGCAATAGATAGACATTATTCCAACTAAGCTGAAGAAACTTAAAGAGGAAATAAAAAAGCCTATAGATGTTGCAGCTAAAGAAATCTCATTTGAATTTGTAAAGCTCCATGAGCCATTGGATTCTGGATTGTAAAGTCAAGCCAAAGGCTAATAGTTTGATGGATAATAAGCTAATAACTTTACATACAAAGTTTGACTTAGAATCTACCCAAACAAAAGTTAGAGGCAATGACATTATATGGAAATGTAGAGAATAAAGAGCTTTTTGAGAAGAGATAAGAAAGGACAACAGGAAGTTTGGGCCAGAAGCAAAGAAGTGTTATAAAATGCTAATATGGGCACATGTTAATAAGTTGAGAGCACTTTTTAGAGAGGAGTATATGTAATCAGAGATGGAGAGGTTAAGTAGAAAAACAGCAAAGATTGAGGAGGGGACAAAGGTGAAAAATAAAGATAAGCTCATCAGCTATTTAGAATGACTGAGGGCAGTCAGTTCATGGTGTGGAGGTGATATATCTGTCTCAACAATGAGATAAGACAAAGCTATTAATCATCAAAAAGTCTAAATAAAATAGACTTCTGCTAAAAGCTGTATATAAATGATATAGCCAGAGCTGCTTTGAAAAGCCCTCTCCAGATGATATTAGATTAACCTTATCAGTGACTTAGTATCAAGAAATCAGCTTATCAGTATTTTGGTCTAATGCATACTCAAATCAATCATGTGACTATAATCATGTGACATACACACTCAAATCAATTATGTGACTATAGTCATGTGACTATGCTCAGATTTCTGAAGATCAGGTGATTCATCTTAAGGAAAGCATCACACCTTAATAATAAAATAGGCATATCTCAGCAGAATACATGTAAATCTCTATATATTTGGTATTGTTTTAATTGCCTAATCAATTTGCATACATTGGAAGTTACTTAAAGATAATCCATGGTGAACTGATAGAGGGATTAGCAATTTGATGGAGAAAGCTAAATTTAGATGTTGAGAAAAATTGAGCAGGCTTTGATAAAATCCTTATATCTTAATGAAACAATTACTAAACTCTATTGTGTTTAGTATTATTAGAGAGGTCTGATCAACTTACACTCAATAAAAAAGGTCTGGCCCAGAGGCATTTAATAAAGAATTGGAGGAGATATTAATAATTTATAGAATCAGAGCACAAAAACATTGGAGAACCCTATTTTAGCTAGAAAAATAGTGAAAGCTGATTTATTTATAATTGCCTCTATTTAGACTAATCCAAATAATCTAATCTCATATCACTGAATTAGAGAAGGAAAAGAAAAAGAAGGAGTAGAGGAAATGGAATGGCTAGTAGTGTAAAAAGTCAAAAAAATAATAGAAGGGTAAAATGGAAAGGGATGAAGAAAACCAGAAAAGATTCAGAGAGTTGGAGCTAAGTCAAGTCAGAAGGTAATAGAAGTGGAGTATGAGGACTTGAGTTGAAAAGGGAGGTTGAAAGTGAGACTAGATGAGGCAAAGACAAAAAGAGTGAAAAGTAAAAAAAAAGTAGATTCAGAGATGTAGATATAAAGATAGCTGAGAGAAAAAGAGAGAAGATGAGGAGGAAAAGTGAAAACAAAAAAGACTGGAGAGACTAACAAACTAGAGAAAACTATGGTAGGCTAGGGCAATATCAAATTGACTATGGAAGTCATCCTTAAGTGTCTATAAAGTGTTTCAGGCTTTGGAAGTAATTATGTATTAGAGAAAATTAAGTGCTAGCAAGATTGAATGATAGGACAATTATCTAGAAGGTTAGAACTTATGGGGTAATTGTGTGGAGCAGTATTTATGAGGTGTCAAGAGTAATCTAGCTTTATTATAGGAGAGTTTGGAATTATCCAGTCACACAAAAAGGTAGTAGCCTATATAGAAAAGCTCAATAATTTTGGTGATTGGATTAATAATGTTAAAGGTTGGAATTGAGAAAAGTGGGGGTTGGTAGAGCTATATTTAGAAGAGTGTAGTGGAATTATGACATATACAAAGTCTATTAATGCCAAAAATGCCTGATGCTTAAATTAGCATCTTCTATAACAAAGAGATTTGAGTTTCCAACTTATCCTTATTTCTTAGTTTAGTAGTAAAGAATTCTGCAATATAGATACAAAGTTTAAGCCTTTAAATTATGCATATTAAAATATAGTCTTAATTACAATGTGTCCTTTTCAAAGTTATATTTAAGACACTTAAATATAACTTCAAGGAGGCTTAATATTTATATAAGGAAATGCAAAAGATTATGCCTAATATAGTAACTCTTTCAATGCTGCACCCAAATTATTTAAAAAATAATATTAATGATATAAAAAATCAATAAAGAAAAGTATTTTATTAACAAAGGCAGTTTATAGAGCTGCAGTACTTTTATTTGCCTTTGTGTTATCTATCTATGCTTGACTTATTAATCTATTCACCTCCATCCCTATCTATAAAGCATTTTTGCTCAGTTATCTCATTACTATGCCTACTATTCTTTTGGATAGATTTCTATTTATTCAATGTTAATCCTACCATTGAATATAAAACTTGCATGCAGGCTACTGTAAAGCCTAGAAATGAGCAAAAACAGCAAATTCAGAAGCTGGTTGCTAAAATTTATTGCATTCAAGGCCAGATTGCTAAGAATAAGAAAAAAGCTATTTTCTAAAAAGAAACTTTAGGCTAATAACCTATATTAGGTAGCACAGCACTCTTTAAAAGCACCAAGCCAGACAAGCAAGCACCACTTCTTATAATGTAAGACTCACATTGCACCTTGGATCCACTTTCTTAAAATATAAGTTTTTTTGTGCAGCAATATATAAATTCTATTTTTTTTTGTGATATAGAAGAAATTACTCCTAGTATCTTCAAAATATTTCAGCCTCATGCATTGGGCAAGGCATCACTACTACTTCAGAAGAAAAGATTACTATAAGTAGCCCAAAAGCCATATATTTCCAAGACCTTAACCTTATAGCCCTCTCTTTAAAATAAACATGTCTCACCTTGATTGATGAAATATTTGCATGGCAAAGAGACAATATCATCTCACTTATCAAGAAAATCAAAATCAGCTATGCAGAAAAGGAAAATACCCCTCATCTAAATGAAGACACATTGCAAAGCACAGATATTCTTATACAATAATTTTAGTTTATGCATAATGATATTTTATATCTTTTTAGATAGCAGATGCAAAATTCCCACTGTTGCAGTTGTTTAGTTCTTGGCTGTATCTGTTCAAGCAACTAATTGTGCAAAAGCTCCTTTACTCATAGAGAAGACAACTAAGAAAAACCTCCTGAAATCATATAATGGGCTTCTAAACTTAGAATTATATAGTGGCCTAGCAATTGATCCTTTTGAACTTCTTAATGCCAGCACCACTCAGATTTCTCAGATGAGTCTATCAACATCACTTTTTACCTTTATAGCCTCTTGCCCATCTGCAACAAACTGCCTATTTACACTCATTGATATGATAATCAATATTTTTCATAGACTGACTACAGCATTATTATCTGTATAAGAGTGACTTCTAGAGGCTGTGGCTCAGTTATACAGCTAGTAGAGGGAGATCCAGAGATGTATTAATAAAGGTAATATAGGTATAAGTAGTAAAGTGCTAACTTGGCAGAGAAAGATCTAAAGAGAATAAGTCTAAGGATTTACTCTATCTGGCAATAGAAAATATTCTGAGGTTGAGTCACATGACTGTTATATGTGACATCATGGAGTGACATTGTCACACTGATGTGACAATCACATCATAAGTCACATGGCCACCAAGTTATAGAGGCTGTATAAATTGGATTACTTTTAACAAGGGCTTTAATGGAGCCCTTGTCAAAAGTGATTCATTTGCCAGGGTCTGGCAAAGGCTCCAAACCAATATATAGACTTCAAATGAAATACTGATTTTTATACCTTCCATGTAATAATGATATTATATTTATCTCTAATGGATTCTGGATCTTTATTCTAGAAAAATAGGCAATGTATAAGACTTTGATAGTGCTCTTTAGGATTGATATTTGAATCTTAAGCCAGAAGAGGAGGAAAAGAACCAGGTGCCAGGAGTGCTATAGCAATGAGAGGCTATATCTATATCAAGCTTAAAAGTAGGATCAATATATCTAATAAAGAATGCACAGATACTTGCTAGTTGATAAAGTGTGCAAGA
Source organism: Termitomyces heimii (assembly GCA_003313675.1). Classification (NCBI taxonomy): domain Eukaryota; kingdom Fungi; phylum Basidiomycota; class Agaricomycetes; order Agaricales; family Lyophyllaceae; genus Termitomyces; species Termitomyces heimii. The sequence goes on along the minus strand of QLON01001862.1, from coordinate 13,080 downwards.
GCCAATTGATAATAGTAGCTAAATCCAATGATAGAGCATGAGGTTAGATTTTTAACACATCCATAAGGTGGTGGATTCTTTAATCAGACTATTGAAGACTTGCATTAGTTTGCTTTATTAAATTAAAAAGGAAAAGCATTTGACTTGATAAAGGGCATTGTTAACTTTTGGGTGTTAATAAAGAAGGGAGAAGAGCTTAGAATTGGAAAAAGCCATAAAATTATAAATATTGAGCAAGTGTATAAGTTAATTTGTGCAAGACCTCATAGATACAATTGACAAGACCTTGCAATTGAGAGCATAACTGTTTTGAAGAGGTTGAAAAAAGATATAAAAACTTTGATGAAAGACTGTCATGCCTCTAGAACTTTTAAACCGTTGTGAGTAACATTGGAGGCAGTGGCAACAATGGTAGTAAATCCATGATATTAATGAAAAATACATATATATATATATATATACAGCTTTTATTACAAAGTACCATTAAAAGTAGATATAATACAAGAAAACAATAAGCAATATAAAATAGTGAGTATTACAGAGATCTAAGTAGGAGGCCAATTAGTGATTTGGAGAGATCTATCAACAACTTTGTATTATAGCAATTCTTGCCAATTCTATATTATAATTAAGAGATTATGCTATATCTGAAAGGCAGAGGCCTTGCAGCCTTTGGAATGGAAAATATGAGGTAAACTAAACCAAAATGCTTTTAAGAGGCTATGCATAGAAAACTGTATGGTATCTGAGTAATATAGAGGTGGAGATTGAGATAAAATGTTAAGGAGTTAATAGAGGAGATATAGGCTTAATATACAAGTTACATGAAGATGATTGAGAGGGAGATAAAGAAAGTAGTGAATACTGTTGAAGCTTCTGTAACATTAGTCCTGATGAATTAGAATCCAACTCTGTTGTAAATTGATATGGCTCTGTTCTGATTTGCTAATTAATAGCTGCAAGGGAGAGAATTAATGAGAATGCATATATCTAAGAGTTTGGGGCAAATATTCAGCTTTAATTTTTAGCACTTTTTCTTATGATAGATTTTTCCCTTTAAATGGTTCATCTTGATCTGCATAAAGCATGGATGAAATATTGAAGAGAGGCTTGGAGTTTGTATTTAAGATAGAAGAAGATTTGGAATGAAAAGATGCAAACTTGACATTTGGAACAGATGGACTTAATTGAATGCTAAAGTTATCTGGCAGCTCTAAGTCTTGTGTAAACCTGATTAGAAAATTATTGAGCTTAGCAAAAGCCACAGATCTTGTTAACAATGATAACAAGTTCCTTCTTGCTTTTTGTCCAAGATCTATTTTAAACTTTAGGGGTTTTAGAGGAGTTTGCTTCTTTATAAAAGAGAAACCAGAACTTAGGCTTAAATCTGGTTTTATTATAAAGAGAGAGTTGTGCTCTGGTAGCAAAAAAATAAGCAATGCAGTATGGACTTCTAAAAAAGAACTCTGATCAAGAACTTTGCCTTTACTCTTTGCTGTTAAAAATAATGAGAAGCATGGAAGAGTCATTTTATTTAATTATCTTCAATGGTAATATAGTACTAGAGGATTGGTTTTTTAACAGTGAGATGGGTTGAGGAGAATCATAATCTCACTTGGCATTTCACTTTCTTTCCTTCTCATGAATAGCTTCATCATTATGGTTCCTAACCAAAGAGCTTGCTGGTGAGCTTGGCCATGGAGAAGCTATAGAAGAATTTATAGGGTGCTAGAGAGAACAAGTAATATAAAGTGATTTTGTGTCAGGCTGCAAGTTCAACTGTATTCATCAGTAGATGACATATTCAAACCAAACTTTAATGTTGAGTATGATGAGCAAGGTTTGTTTTAGCCTTACTCATAGCTGACTTTCCACTTCTTTTTGAGTTCAGCAATTTTTTCTTAATTTACAGCAATATCTACATTAATAACCAAAATGATGCAAAAACAAGAAATCACTTACAATCAACTTGTGAATCAAGTAAGCTTTTTTTGATGAAACTTTGTCAAAATTGTGTTGTCTTAAGCCATTTCTTGAAGATGATAGACTGACTGAGGTTACACTCAGTGAAGGTTGTATAATAGCTGATTGTCAAATTTCCTCAAGGATATAAAGTTGATTTAAAAATCATAATAACTTTGAGAAGGCTAGATATTTATATAAGGAAATGCAATTATATTTGTCAGTGTTCTTGTTTTTTTCACTAATGTTTTTTGTTTTGTTTTTTCACTTTCTCATTTTCTCATTTCTTCACTTTTTCATTCTTTTATTTTTCCACTTTTCCATTTTTCCATTTTGCCTTTTTCATTCTCCCATTTTTTCACTTTTCCATTCTCTCAACTTCACTAATTTCCTATTTAGTCATTTTATCACTTTGCCTCTTTCTTCCATTTGCATATATACATATTTCAAAAATTCTCTTGATAGCACTGGCAAAGTCTTGCAGTGCCCTCTCTAAATATATATTACAACTCCTTTGATGTGATTGGCTGTTGGAATTGTAAGAGTGACTTTTGGAGGCTATGGCTTAGTCACACAGCTAGTAGAGAGAAATTCAAAGATGTATTAATCAAGGTAATATTAATATAAGTAGTGATGTGCTAACTTGGCAGAGGGAGATCTCAAAAGAAAAAGTCTAAGAATTCACTCTACCCATTGATAGAAAATATTTTGAGATTAAGCCACATAACTGTCACATGTGATGTCTTTGCTTCTTTCTTCCATTTGACTATTTTTTCACTGCATTGCCATTTTCTTATGTAATTTAAGATAATTAAATTTACTTTATTTTTTATCTTTAGTGAGCCCAAAGAGGATTCAATCTACATTTGATCAGAGAAACCAAATTTAGATCCTTGATAGCATTGAGTATCTGCCCCCTCATTAAGCATATCTAGTGTACTTGCAATGTGGCTTGTATATTTGCTCCTCCATCTATTGTAAGGCAAGCAGAGGAAGGATAGGAAGTTGATGCTGTTTAGCCAGTTGCAGGCTTTAGTGCTGGACTAGCAATTGTGTGCATTTTGTTTTTAACTTGAATATTGCTCCCTCCTAATCCATCTTTGTAAACTTTATAAACTAGCACTTGCTCCATATCTCTCTGTAAACTCTTAAAACATGTCTATGTCAGATTCCACTGATCTGGAGGCTCACTCTGTTGAGCAAAAACCTACTAGTTATCTCTTACTAAAAAGAGATATATATATAGAGGTCTGGAGTTAGTGTTAGAGTTGGATACCAAGAGGATTATAGAGAATAGAAGGAGTAATAGAATTGTATAGGCAGAGTTTATGAGAGGAAGGAAATGGAAATTAGAAATCAGGGAGAGGAAATATAGATAAATGGTGGTAAGTAAAAATGAGAAATAGAGTTAGGGGGAAAGAATCAAGATAGAAGTAAGAGGCAGATAAAGAAGTAAGGAGGATTGTATCAGAGGCAGAACTAAAGCAAAGGAGAGGAAGAAAGTAAACAGGAAGTGAAATGGGATAGGAAAAAGATAGTGGAAATAATAATGATGAAAGAGGCTGGGAAATTAGAAATGAGTTGAGTTGAGGAAAATGGAGAACTAGAAGGAGGAGAGGGTAGAAAAAAAGTTAAAGATAAAGGCAACAGATGAGATAAGGCAGAGATGGAAAAGGCTTGAGAGAAGAAACAAAACTGATGCAGAAATGTTTAGAATAGAATTTGAGCAAGTGATAAGACAAAGAAGATGGAGAACAAAGAGAAACATAGAGATGTATAAGCAAAGCTAATATCAAGACTATTATACTAATTACAGAGCTACTACCTAAGTACCTATGGAATGTCTTGGACTTCAGGAATGATTGTGCATTAAAGAAGATCAGGCCTTAGCACAGTTGGGTGGCAGAATAATTGCATGGAAGTTGGAAGTTGCAGAATGATCCTATGGAGTGATATCTGTCTGGTCTTAGGAGTGATCTGGCCTAATCAAGAAAGCTGAGCATGATTGGTTGTTGGAGACAGAGGGTTTAAGAAAGTCCAATGATTGGATCAGTGATGGTTAGATATTGAAAAAGAGGGAGGCAGAGATTGATATGGTTGTGCCCAGGAGAGTGTAGTGGAGGTTGTGACAGTCTAGACCTATGCATAATTATATTAACACTCATTTACTGTGCTAAAATCAGTTATTCTGTCATTACTATTATTTAAAGTTGATCTTTACATCATCCTCTCATTGTCTCTGACACTTTCAGAGTCTAATACTTTACATTGCTTTGCAAAATAACATTGTTCTTGTGCATCCAGTAAATAAAGAGGAACAAGATGAAGATATGATATGGCATGATATAGCATGCAAAAATTTGTTGAATTTCTCAATGGCTCATATATTGATCTGAGACTGAGTTTCAACATCATGGAGGCAGGCTATAGGCAAGTATGACCATAAACACCTAAGGATCTGCCTCACTTATCTTCAGCTAGCATGACAACTCTGGAAATCCCTCTATATTCATACTCAAGTCATCATTGATCCTTTCTTGCTCAGCCCAAGCAAGCAGCATATTCTGTCACTCAAATCCAGTTAAGCTAGTTATCTTATATGCAACAATAGAAAGTTTACTTGAAGAACAAAGAACTTCTACCTTTTTTTTGCTGTGCACTCTATGATTACAAGGCTCAGAATAGTTTGGTGGTTTCATTTACATGTAGTGATTAGAGACATTAGTGCTAAAACTATTCTCCATCTTGTTTATAGGCAACATCTCTCAGACTATTATGCACCAGGTTAATTAAGCAGAAAATAAGAAGTGGCTGAAAAGTGAAGTGCATTGCAAACATTTATTAAACCAGTAATGAGAGCTAGCTTCACCTTAAGACTCAATGAGTCATTCAAATGGATGGAAATTAAGTAAGACATTGGAGGATCTAGAATCATATCTCATCCATTAACTCTAGAATAATGAAAGAAAAGTGAAGATGGATATTTACACTTTAATAACAAGAAAAGCACATAGTTAGAAGCCATCTTTAATACATCCTCACAACCAATAGCTTCTCTGCTCCAGCATAAAGCTTCCTAATTTATTAAAAAAAGAGAATAGGATGTCTGAAAAAGCACTGAGATTGAGTGTCAGGAGCAGAATCAAAATATGCATTAAAAGCAAGCTAATTGTAGGTGACAACAAAATCAACCAAAGTAACTAATACATTACTTTTTCTCTTGTGGTGTTGTTTATTGTTTCTCCAGTCATTTAGAGTATTATTGAAGTTTATTTGCTTGTGCATACTTGATAGCCATGGATTGTAGACAATTACAATATGTTGTTGTTAATAAAATGTACTATTTGGTTCTTGAAATATATAATAGCTAAGTACAAGTGATAATCATATTTTATATTAGAGTTCATACTAGACCAAATCTATCCAACTAAAATATAGTAGAAAAGAAAGTGATCATATAGAAACTGAAGCATATCTGAATCCTAAAGAATCTAAACCTCTTGCTATGAAAGTAAACTGGTTTATTGCTTCCTATATTTATTTGAGTGACTATGAACTTGCAAAAATTCATAAATCATAATCACAGAAGAAATTAGAGCATATTTACTTTAGAATGGCAGTTGCAAGGTTTTCTTTTACTTCTTTTGTTGCTTTTAATGCAATAAAATCATTCTATGAAATAGTCAGAGATGAGGAGCTTATTATTAGATAGCTGTGTTATGAAGTTATAGTGCAAACAGAAGTTCATGTATCTAATTAGTAACAATAGCACTGCCTGCACCTCCTCTACTACCAAGGCCACAGCCAGCACACAAGGATTTTTTCACTGGCTCAAAAAACTGCCCCAATGTTTGGCCTTCTTGGAAGGTTTCATATAGTGTGCAATAATTACCTAAGCCAAAAAATTATGGATAATCACATGACATACACCTGCATCTTAGCTTCATAATAATGTATAAATCATGCCTCTTAAATAAGAACTTGCTAATTAATGAATTAAACAAAATACTCAATCATTAGAGTAGTTTTTTGACCCACTCTAATTTATTCTAATTTTTATATCTAATACTTAGTATGGCCTCCATTTGTCTTTATAACTGTTTTGATCCTTCTAAGCATGCTCTCTATAAGGCTTCGATATACCTCTGGTAGTATTTCATTCCACTCCTTGACCACTCTTTTTCACAGCTCATGCACTCTTTTAAGGAGTACCTTATATTTCAAAAGTTTGTGCTTAATGTAAACTCAAAGGTATTCAATGAGATTGAGGTTAGAGAATTAAGCAGGCCAAGATATTACAATGATGTTGTTATCAGAAAACCAGGTTGTTGCTCATTGAGCAGTGTATTTTAGATTGTTGTTCTGCTGAAAATATTATTCTTCCTCCTTTATTTCCAACTTTTCAAAGCTTTCCACCACTCCCTCATCCAAAATCTTCCTCTAAACTTCTATAAGCTTTTACACTCCATTTCAACCCATGCAGCTCTATACCATTAAATTGTTTCTTCCTCCATGCTTAACAATTAGCATAGTGGTGCAGCTAGATAGTGGTTTTTTGGAATTTTATACACATATACCTTCCCATCTAATTTAATCCAATTTATCTTTGTCTTATCACTCCACAAAACCCTCTTCTAATCCTCCACTATCCAGTTTTTATAATACTGAGTGAAATTTCTGTGTTTTGCAGCTTGTATGTGGGCTAGAGGGCAGTTGCAAAGTAGTCCTATGGGATTGGGGCAGGTGTTGTGATTTTTGCTGAAGTTGGTTGAAGGTTTCTGGAAGTGGGAGTATAGAGTTTGTAGTTGCTATTATGAGTTGCTAAAGTTGTTTTGGCCTCCTCCAGGTCATTGTACAAGAGACTGCCTCACTTAATCTTTCCAGTGGCACTAATTAATTTGCATGATAAGATTCTTGAGTCCATTATATATGTTTTAGAGCAATATATAAGACTTTGTGGATTGGCTTGGAGAGCATTTTGTGAAGCTGAAATTATAATACATTGTATTTCTAGCCTATTTCATAGGCTTCTTTTTTGAATGAGACTATAAAGGCAGTGAAGTATTTTTTAGAACTCATTTAAAGCAAAACCAAGTTCCTTTTAACTTTGGCAATAGTGTTATAAACTCCAAACTTACTAGAGAATTCCAGTATAAAGGCTTCTCAGTCTGATAACAGCAGGTGCTGAAGGTTGTAGCAAAGCAATGTGGTGATATGTCTGTATCAACAATAAGACAAGATAAAATTATTAATTATCAAAAAGTCTGAATAAAACAGATTTCTACTGAAAACTGTGGGCAAATGATATAGCCAGAATCACTATAGAAAGCCCTCTCCATATCATATTAAATCAGCCTTATCAGTAGTGTAAATGTTGAGAAATCAGCTTATCAGTATTTTGATCTAATGCACACCCAAATCAATCATGTAACTATAATCAGGTGACATGTGATGTAATTTAGCCCCAGAACTTGGTGAAAGCTGGTTTATTTGTAATTGCCTCCATTCAGACTAATTCAAATAATTTAATTTTGCATCAGTAGTGTAGTAGTCTAATGCAATGCTCTGAAAATAGGATGACACAAAGGCTACTTGAGTCCTCTCAGAGGTATACATGTATAGTTTGCCATAGAAAGTATTGAGGCACTGTACTAGAAGGATTTGCTACTTCTAAGGACTGTAACTATTAAATGGCTCTAGTTTTTAAATGTCTAGGTGCCTCTTGTGTATCAGTGCATCTCAAACTTCTCTCTGATTGCCACCATTGGCAGTGGGCCCTCCAGAGTTATAATAGTAGTAATAGTTATTTTTGGGGCCCCTTGATGGAGGAAATGCTCCAATAGCAGGCCTCCAACCATTAAGTAATTTGCTTTGCTGTTAAGAGGCCTTCTGCCAGAAGGACTCTAGCTTGGAGGTCTGCTATTTCCTAGTAGTTCAAGGGCCTAGTTGGGAGGTGGGGAGCCATTTGAAAGGCAAATCAGGGCAAAACCTGGAAAGGAGTTGGCTTTATAAGATTTTCAGGAATTTAAGAGAGAAATTTTGAGTGAGAAAGTATGTGTAATATTGTAACAGAAGTTGAGGTACAGGGGAGGGTCACATGATTCCAGGTTGAGTGGGCACAAAGAGCAAGACAAAGGCTTGCTGATGTAACTGAGCATGTGGTTGGATTCCTTGTTATTGTTTTGTATAAGACAGTTGTTATTCTTCTTTGGTATAGAAATTAAGAATTTCTCTAAGACTTATTCTTATATCTAGAAGGTATTGGTACTGAGGATAGAATTAGCCCTGGAGTGTGCAGACAGTCTGACTTTCTGAGCAGCTGCCTGGTTGAACAATCTACTAATAAAGTTTAGTTCTTGGAAAACAGCCAAATTAGCATTTAGATTTTATTAGTAGCACTGAGCAAGTTTAGAAGGGGTATTATCCATGTGTATTAGTGCTTTTAGAGGCCCTTAGTGCTGGATATAAAAGGAATAGGCTAAGTTAATCTTTCTGAGGATGGAAAAACATAGATTTGGTCAACCAAATTGCATAATTCCTTTTATAATATAAAGTCACTCTTGAAAATCTAAAGCATCCAGATAGGAGGTTTTGTTGCTTCTGGAGCTTGTGGAACATTAAGACCAAGTTGATCCATATATCAGGGGTGGCAGCAATGATTAGCTGCTCCAGAGTTTACAGAAGAGCCTAAGCTCATTGAAAAAATTATAATCTGAAAATGCAGAATTTTATCAGAATCTTGCTGCACTGCAATATATAGGTCTCCATTTGCTCCTGCTATCAAGGCAGAAGGCTCCTTTCAGCTCTGGATGTGTTTTCTTGTTCTGTGGGCTAGTAATGGGCCAAAGCTGCAGAGGCAATCAGAGGTCTCCTAGAAGGAAGCTATATGTATGCAGAGATGTTTTAGTGTTAGTATCTGTAACCTTGTGATTGTACCAAAATAGCCACAAAGGAGCCAGTGCATGCAGGTACTGGAGCAGGCTATGGCACTAAAAAGTCACTAAAAGTCCTCCTATGTGGGTTTGCATGAAGTGTCTTAACATAGAGTGAAAGGCTAGTGCATGCCAGTCAAGCCTTTGTCCTGTCAGGTTCTGCTGATTCGGGGGCTTTCCGGGAAAGCAATGCTCTTACAAGGCAGACTTGATCTACGAATACCCAGGTGTCTGGAACTCCAGGGTTAAGGCTCCGGGGTTCAAGATACAGACAGGGAGGGTGGTTCCAGGGAAATGAAACCTAATCTGGGGGTTTTGGGTGTTTTGTGGAGGCTGAGAGTTGGTGGGGGTCAAGTCAGAACTGGAGGTTCTAAGACGAGACCTGGTTAGCAAATTAAGAGTTGTGAAGTGCATACCAAACTTAGAGCACACAATTATTCTGGCATGCCAGTCAAAGCATGCCAGTCAATGCATACTAGTCAAATAAAGGGCACACAACAATTTAGGTAATATCAAGACTAACTAATACAGTGGTGAACTACGCTATAAGTACTATGGGGTTGGGTCTTGGGGTTCCAGGGTGTCTGGGATGGTTTCCGGAAGGCATTGAGTAGCGGGCCGGGACTGTATACTGGAATCGCACATGTGGGGTGTGTGATCAATTGGTGCAGGGGGATCATGATGCATGATGGCTGGAAGTGGGTAGCGTGATCTGGCAGTTGATGGCAGTCAATCCCAGGGTCCGTAAAGCAGGGTTCCCAGGGGTTGGCTGATGGTGGTTGTGATGCTAGTTAATGGCGGCATCAGTAGTTGTGGAGGTGGGGTGTGTTGTGGAGAGGGTCCCAGGTGGAGTTCCAGGGTTGTTCCAGGGGACTCCGGAAGGGGTCATGACATCACCCCTCCCTCAGCGCCGAGACCCTCCGAGGTGCGCATAACCAGTGGTTTAGTCTGGGGTCCACTCATGGGATCTGGCACCTGACCTGCCACGTATCGAAAAAAAAATTTACTATCAGCTCAATAATGTCGCGCACACCGATGCATTCCCTGATGCTCCTGGCAACTGACAAAGTGGCCCCCCTGGTTGCGTGGGAGGCCCGGGACGCACAATACCGAGCACGTGTGGCCATGCTCGTTCAACATGAGTATTGCCGCGTTGACCATTTACTCTGACTGACCTTCCTTTTCCAGAACTACGCCATAATTTTGCCCCAGAGGTGGGTCCTAGCCAGCCCCGGAGCCTGCTCCTGATGCAGGCCCCGGTGTCCCCCTGGAGCTTGCCCTCGATGCGAGCTCCAGTGTCCCCCCAGAGCCCCAACCAAGTTGTCCCACGCCTACCTTTGCACGGAAAACTGTCCCTTGTCTGCAACTCCCTCCTCGTCCTAGGCTGTCCACCCCTCATTTCCGTTGTTCCAGAATGGAGATAGGGGCCGTTTCTGAGGTCCCGGAGAGCCGTCATGTTGCGTGGGAGCAGTTTAGGGAGGCTCTGAAAAGGCTCTGGGGTCTGCCCGCTCACGCCTGGTGTGTGAACAATGGACCAGTGAGTAGTCTCATGCTTCGGGTCTCTTTGCTGATTTCAGCACAGTGCTTGCACTGTGCCTGGCAACAGGTCCCTTGTCTGTTCGAGATCCTGGGCCCCTTGTCTCACCGGGACACGGCCATGTGTGAGGCATGCCACCTCAACCACGAGCAATGTTCTGTATCAGCACTGTGGAGGGCGCACTGTATTTCTTGGGAGCAGGAGTGGCCGCTGGGGGGATTACTCAGAGGATGGGAGTCAAGGAGTGAGATTGGGTGGTGGAGCCAGTGGAGGAGGCATTCACAGAGGCATCTGATGGGGATTCGGGAGGCTGGAGTGTCAGCTGGGTGGGGGGCCAGGGTTGCCCCATGGTCCTGATCACTCGTCAGGTGACCTAGGCCAGGGCTGGCAGCCATGAGGGCCTTGGGGGGTGCCTGGACAAAGGGAAGAGGCAGGCATCACCCAGTCCCTTCCCGGGGCCTTCTAAGAGGGCACGTCTACCCCCGTCCCCAGCTCCATCAGTGCGCCTTTCTCCAGCGACTTTCTCCCCCTTATCCGGGCGGCCACTGAGCATCGGGGTGGGGGCCTGGCTGAATCATTCAGGACAGAGTGACCAGGAGGGGGAGGAGCGCAAGGAAGGGGAATACGAGGTGGTTGTCCTGGAGCTGGGGGAGGTGAGGGTGGCCTGGGGGGAAGTCGGTGCTCAGGTGGGGCTCCCAGGGCCGGGTTTGTTGAGTGCGGGGCTAGTCAAGGCCCTTTATGAGAATGCGGTTGTTGGGTGTATGGCATCCCTCAGTGAGTGTCCCTTCTTTGTGGCTGGGTCAGTACTGACATCCCCAGATTGGGCCCAGGAGCACTGCCTGCTCCTGGACAGGGCTGCTGCGGCACTCTCGTCCCTGCGGGAGGGGTTGCTGGTGGAGGTGGGAAGTCCCGGGGTGGAGCGCGGTATAGACCTGCTGGGGAGGCTGGTGACGACTCACCACTGGAGGAATGTCCCGACCCCGGGGTCATGGTTTGAGCAAATCTTGGATGAAGGCAAGCAGCTCCCATCTTGGGATCAATTGGCTGAGGAAGTGTGGCAGGAGCACAGTCTAGGAGTGGGGGAGGGTTTCCGGGGTTGGCCAAAGGGGGGGAAGGGTGAGGGGGGTTCAGGGCCTTGGACCTAGGGGCCCTGTTTTCTTGTTGTCATCTTGTCAGATATCGTATATACCAGTCTGTAAAATAGTGTATGCCTAGCATGTATGTAATGGTCTTCCGGAGTTGAAGAATAATGTAAATAAAGTGGCAGGAAAACTAGAACAGGCACCTTGCTCAGACTCCGGGGCACTACTATGGAAAAGAACTAAAAGGGAGGTAAGGTTTTAATAGAGAGGAACAGAAGGTATACATGGGAGTTGAATCCCTAATAAACTCAGAGGTGGGGGTTACACCCATTAATGCTGTCTGTGAGTCCTGTGCCCTGGAGGGTCTTTTCCCAGGTGATGTTGCTGGAATTCCCGGAGTTTGTCGAGGGTACCATCGAAGTTCTGGAGCAGTTTCCAGGTATCATCCTCTGGGCCATACCCATGCCATTGTATGAGGAAGTGGAGTCGTCCATGAATGTTCTGGGAGTCAAGGATGTCTTCAACCTCGTAATGGTACTCATCCTTGACCTTGACTGGGGGAGGGGGTTTGGGGCATTGCTTGGGGAAGGGGTCCAGGAGGTGTCTCTCCAGGAGGCAGACATGAAACACCGGGTGCAGACCTTTAAGTCCCAGGGGGAGCTCAATCTTGTAGGGATGGGATGAGACTTTCTTCAAGACCTTAAACAGGCTGAGGCACTTGTGATTGAGTTTTGGGGAGGGCCGGTGGGTGTGGAGGTGGTGTTGATCTAATTATACCTTTGTCCTGGGAGCCCAGTTGGGGGTGTCTTCCCATTTCCGATCGGCATGTTTCGCATAGGCCTGGTTCGTGGTGTCGATTTCCTCCCGGAGAAATGCGTGAAGGGACTGGAGATCCCGGGTGACCTTGTGAGCAGCGTACAATGGAATGTCCCAGAGTGAGAATGTCAGTCAGGGGTAATATCCTTTGTTGGCGAAGAAGGGGGTCACTCCAGTGGCAGAATGTGGCGTGTTGTTGTAGGTGAATTCAGCCAGGGGGAGCTGGGTGTGCCAGTCATCCTGTAGGTAGTTAACATACAGCCGGAGGTACTGCTCGAGAGACTAGTTGACTCTTTCAGTTTGACCATTGGTTTTGGGGTGGTAGGTGGTGGAGAGATTGGCCTTTACTTCAAGGGCCTTATATAGGGAAGTCCAGAACTTGGACATGAAGAGTGGGCCCTAGTCGGAGACAATGTCATCTGGAAGTCCATGTTTGGCAAAAATGTGCTTGAGGAATAGCTAGGTGAAGTCTGGGGCAGTGTCCATGGTGTGGCAGGGTATGAAGATGCCCTGCTTGGTTAGCCTACATACAATGACAAGAATAGCATTGAACCCTTTTGATTCTGGGAGTTCGATGATATGATCCAAGGATATGGAGGACCAGGGGCATCATCCGACAGGCAGGGGCTTCAGGAGCCCATAGGGTTGGTGTTGGGGGACTTTAGCCCGGAGGCTGTAAGGGCGACCTCTGGAGGCTATGGCTCAGTCACACAGCTGGCAGAGGGAAATCCAAAGTGTATTAGAATATATA
>QLON01001861.1:0-20981 GCA_003313675.1 Termitomyces heimii | reverse complement strand
ATATTATTATAAAACATTAATACTGAGTTTGTCCATTTTATTAATAAAGTAACTAATCTTAGTTTACTAAAGAGTATTTAAAATGTAGTGAAATCTTTTAAGATAATTGACAAAGTCCTCTTATTGTACTTAATATATAAGTAAAACATTTCTCCACAAGCTTGTTTTGCAAAGTGGCTAATTAAGTAATCAATCACTAGAAGTAAACTCAAATGTACAATTGTTACTTTATTCAACAATTCTAAATTGTATATTAGTTGCAAAATATTTTTGTCTTTTTTAAGCACTATAAACTACTATGAGCAATATGAGAAGTTTAAAAATTTATAGCTTATGTGGTATTACTAAAATCTTTATTAGTGGAAAGAAATCTTTATAGAACTATTCTTTTTCTAAATTATCTCAAGAAAATTCTCTTTTTTTTGCAATATCATTACTTAATATACTAGTTTTCTCTCTTTTACTTATAAAAAGCTTGCCTTATAGGCTTTGTCTATCACTTCTTTTCTCTTTTGCATATACATTCTTATTAGTGCAAACTCTAGCAAAGTAATATTCAATTGTGGCATATCTTTTAACAGGTTTTTAATTATGTTCTTTTCTATTCTAAAGTTCTTTAATAAGGTTTCTAAGTGTAGTTTGATTTTCTTATTAATTAGCTTATATTAAATATCTTCCATATCTAGTCTTTGTTTATTATTTTTACTTCTCTTATTTTTTACTTTATAGCTATATGTGGCATAGCTTTAAAGAAGCATGATAAGAGCATAGCCATTTTATTTTTTAATTTATTACTCTGTAGACTGAGTTAAAAATAGGTATTTCTAATTTAATTCTTAGTTCTGAGTTTTTCACTTATTGAGATTGCAAAGATTTTATATTTTATATTGTCATTCTTGCAGATATTAATAGCAACCTCTCTTTAAGCTAAAACTAATTTTTCAAAGCTAGTGAAAAATCCTTAGTTTTTCCTATATCTTTTTTTTAGTTTTATTACTAGTAATACTTGAACTTGCAAATATGTAAGTAGCATAGTTTTATGGCCTATATCTGGATAAGTATGCCTATTATATATATTCTTTATAATACTTTATAAGATAGTTAAATAGTCATTTTAGTAATATCTTATATACCAGATTTTTTATTATATAAACCTGCAAATAAATTAATAGCTGCCTAAATCAGAATGGTATATTCCTAGCTAAATCACAAATTTTGTCCAGTTATTTGTTTCTACTCTGCATGCATATTGTGATAGTGAGATTTTAAGAAATTTCTACTTTCTATATTTTTTTTAGTGCTATAAAAACAATTTACAATCCTTTATCTTAGATTTACTTCACTATTTAGGTGCCATTTATTACTAGATAAACTAACTTCAGGCCTTGGAACTTTAAGGCATATATTATCTTTTTAGGTTTTTTTCTAGTGCTAACTAATCAGAGTATTGTAATTCTGCTAATATATTTCCTTATGCTTGCTCTGTTAATGTGAATGTAGCATGCCCCAATACACTAATATCTATATTATAGGAAGGAGTATTATTGATCAGACAAAGCTAATTAGATTAATAATTCAGTTTATAAAAGCTAAAAAATAAAATGGCTTAATTATTGCACTTAATTAAAAGAAAGCTTATAATAAAATTGAGCATAAATACTTATAGTGTATTTTAGAAAAGTTTGGCATTACATAAGAGTTCACAAATATAGTAAAAGCTCTATATAATAGAGTAGAAACAAGGATAATAATTAATGGAATATTAAGCTCATTATAGAAAATTATTAGAGGAGTAAGATAGAGTAATCCTCTGTCTTGCTTGCTTTTTGATTTAGTAATCAAGTAACTTGCTGTGTTCTTATATAAATCAAATCTAAAAGGATATAATATATTAAGCCAAGCTAAGAAGCTGATTGCGAATCTTTTTGCTAATGATATTACTATATTTCTATCAGGTAATGATAGTTTTAAAGACTTAAATAACATCTTTGATAACTAGTGCATAGCTTCAAAAGCAAACCTTAATATAATTAAAACTGAGATAATACCAATTAGCATAGAAGAGTTTTATAACAGAGTGCTATGTAAGAGAAAGATTAAGCTAGAAAGTCCTTATATATCTGATAATATTTACATAATAAAGGAAAAAAGTGCAATCCACATTCTTGGTATATAATCTGGTAATAAAGCTGATATAGGAGCATCTTAAATAAATATACTAGAAAAAATTAATAAATGCCTAGCTATATTAGAAAAGAGTAACTCAACAATGAAAAAGAAATATCTGATAATATAAATAGTAATAGCAAGCATGACTTAGTACTTAATCAAAATATAAAGCATATTAGCCTATATTGAAAAACTTTTAATCTACAGAATAGTAAAATTTATGTGAAGTGGGAAAAACTTACTTATAAATAAACAAACTTTATTTAAATTAATGATTTAAGGAAAATAAGCACTGATAGACATTAGATCAAGAAATAAAGCTATAAACATCATGTAGCTAAAATCATACTTCAACTTTAACCTCAATTACTTTATATGAGCATATATAGCAGATTTTCTAATATTCATGAATCTTCTAAAGAGTAATGAAAAAGTGAATAAAAAAATCAGGATCAACTCCTTTTTACAGTTTTGAAAGATAAGAGTATTAATTTAAGAAGAAATATATAATAATATTATTAGCTTATTTACTACTACAAGAAAGTTTCATGTTTGTTTAGAAGGCTTAGCATTTAGCCATGATATCCTTAGTAATATACCTATGTAGCTCCATTTTGCAGCTGAACTAAGATTAAAATGGTTAAATAGAGGCAAAGTAGCTGAATATCTAAAATCAAAATATAAAATTATATATATGAGAGATACAATCAAATTAGCAACTTCATCAAATGATCAAGCATATATGGAAATAAACAAGTGTAAATATCCAAGCTGCATAAATATAAAAATCACATTGAGATGCATATATCTATATTCATGCATTGTGAGAATTAAGAAAATGCTAGCAATGCTCCTAAGCAAATGAAATCCTAGAGAGGACTAACTTGAAGATAATAGACCATGCAATAATGTATTAGTAAATGAGAAAAATAATCTAGGCAAAATCTTATTTAAGGCTAAAATAGTTACAGAAGGTATAATTGCAAAAATATTTAGGATTTTCACATTAGGCCTAGCATATAACTAAATTTACAAACTTCAAATAAATGGAGTAGCAATAGTCTCCCAAAATATCTTTTAAAGTGAAATAATACACTTAGAAAAAAGTTTTATCTTTAATTCTACCTTAGAAACTAGCATAGTTGTTGAAGGAAAAGACAACTTTTAATGCAGGAATAAGATAGTTGAGTAAAGATCCAACATATGAAGGAGATAGTACACTTATAGCACTCTTTTTAGCCTTTATAAAAGTAGATATAAGTGCATTAATAATCTTATATATGCAGTTATATAATAGAGTAAAATTATAAGAATAATCTCTAAAAGCTGCAGCTCAATTACACAGCTAGTAGAGAGAAATTCAAAGAGAATAAGTCTAAGAATTCACTTTGCCTATTAATAAAAAATATTCTGAGGTCAAGTTATGTGACTGTCACATATAATGTCACACCATGATGTCATGCAGTGTGACTAATGTGACTGTGACATCAGTCACATCATAAGCCACATAGCTACAAGTTATAAAGCTATGTAAATTAGATTACTTTTAATAAAGACAGTAGAAAATATATGAATTAGAGTAAAAGGGCCTGGAAGTTAGAAGAAAACATGAGGTAAAAAATCTTCAAAAGAGTGATTTCCTAATAAAAATTCCTTATCTTTAAGCTCTAAGAAAAAAAAGATGCTGGCTATAACAATACTAATAATGCTAGACTGCTTAAAGTTGTAATAGGCTAGCTTATAATGCATTCAGCACCAATATCCTTAATGGACCTAATAGAATCAATAATCTCAACATCTAAAAACAAAGTAAGAATACTTGCAAGAGAAGTACTTAAATGCTACAATAGATGATTTTTCTACCTATTTTAATAGAGCTATATTTAATAGGGGCAAAACTATTGAAAATTAATTAAGCAATAGCCTATAAAACTATAAAAGTATTATTTTACATTCTAACAAGGCCCAGAATCACAAAAAAATTGAGAAAAATAATATTTATAATTAAAAAGGTGAATGTAAAAAAGCTTAGCAAAGAAAAAATATAAAATAAATTAAAGAATAAAGATTTCTCAAAGCTTCTGAGAATCTTCTTCTGAAAATGTGCCCATAATGCATATAAAGTAGAATTTTATTAGAATAAGCTAAATATGAGACTTGACTTAAGAGAAAAAATAAAATGTGATTACAATAATGAAATAGACTCTATAAACTACATTATTTTAAAATGTATATATTCAAGTTGATCGGTGCTATAAAAACTTACCAATAGATTGTAGATTAAAAAAAATAAAAAGACCTTACCCAAACTAAATATCCAGGCTATTATAGGCAGCTTAATAATAGCTATCAAAGATAGCAATGAATACTTCTTACAAGAGCTCTCACATTTATACAAACTATTAATAATAAAGATAGCTTAAATAATCTAAAATCTACATTATGAAAGAATAATTTAAAATGATGACATTTCACACATTCTAGTGAAAATTACAAATAGATGGAATAAACTAATGGCAAAATATACTAATATGGACCTTAGAATAGCAGATAGTGTAATGAAGAAGAATACATTACTTATTGTATTTATTATGGAAATATAAAAAGATATTAGAGTAAAAATCACTATATTGCATGCAATGCAAGGGTATAAAATAACAAACAGGATTTTAGTAAGTAGTAGGCATGATATATAAGAAGGCATAAAATAACTTTAGCCTATTAACTAATAGTCTCATATATATATATAAAAATATTTTTTTATGAAAAAATAAAATATGCTGCTCTTCTACAGTAATTTGATTTAAATTTGAAGTGTGTAGTATGATAAGCTAGAGTGAAGTACTTAAGGCATGCACCTCTACTAGAATTATCACTTCAAAAAAAAAAAAAAAAAGAGTTTTAGCCATTATAAAAAAGGCAAAAAATCAGTCTAGTTAATTTAGTACTATTACTAAAAAGAGAATTATTTATTTCTCCCAAGTATAAATTATCAATTGAGGTCAGAAATTTAACTAATGTATTATAGGCTAGAGAGTTACTTATTTCAGTAATAGAAGCTGCATTTGTTAATATGACTATAGGCTAGAAAGCAACTATAGTAAAAGTTATATACATAATTGCAAAAGAGTGACTGCTGCTTAAATAACTAGCAAAGAAAAAACATTAGCATGAACTGATAAATAGATTAAGCTTAGTAAAAGAATAGCAATCTCATAATTGCATACCATCAATAATTAATTGCACAAATATTGCCTAGTTTGGATTAATAGAAATAGTAGAAATAAAAAAGTAATTAAAGCAGCTCCTAAGTATACATCCATTAAAGGTAATATATAAATAAAATTCATTAAAATATATCTATAATCCAAATATTAGCTTTATCCTAATAAGTAATGAGCAAACACACTTCTAAAGCCTTTTGTATAGGATCATAAAGGCTTTGACACTATAAAAAATCAGTATGAGTTCAGTTTAGCACTTATATGAGCATATACTTGAGGAGATATATTAGAATTTATTTGGTACAGCCATAATTTTGTAATTAAGCTTTCTAACATTGCAAGAAAAAGATATTAGTCCAGAGTCTAAAAAGGTTAAACAGCATTAATTTGCCTTAATATGCTAATAAGCTAAAAAGAAAAACATTGCAAGCAGATATTATTAATAATGGATTTGTTTATATAGTTGCAATGATTAAATACAAAGGTAGAATTGCCTTTTTAAAATATAATTTAATGCCTTTCTAATTTCTTCCAATCATTTTTCTTCTTGTTTCAGCCTATATATCTTTTGCTATCCCATTAATTGCTTTCATTTTAAGCTGTTGCATATAATAAAGTGTATTACTAATTTGCCAATGTTACTTTCCATCTTTTTCAGTTCAGTTTACAAAAATAAGGTTCTTTTTTTCTAAGTCAGCTATTGTTTCATAGTGCTAAAAGTTATTTACCTTTGATGTAATGCAAAAATAATGTTAAAGGTCTTGCACCTATTACAATATTCTGCTTTTTATCTTTTTATTCTCTATATTTGGATAAATTTAGTGCTAATTATTACTCTTTAATTTTTTTTCTTTGCACTAGCTTTAGATTCATAGAGGCTTCTAGTTGCTTGAATTTCTGCAATCTCTAGTTAATTAAGCATATTGAAATTAAATGTAATTGCTTTTCTTTTATTATCCTATTCTATATTGATAATGAACTCATTACCATGAATTAATGGAGTTGAAGCTAAATTTCTGCAATAAGAATAAACTTTTGAACTATTCAGCAGTGAAAAACAGAGTGCACCAAAATAGTTTACTTCATTAAATTGCTAACTTTGAATTTCAAAATGCTACTACCTCAGCCTCAAATATTGCATTGATAAGGTGCTTCTTAATATAAGTACAGCTATAAGTTGCCTTAGTAACCTGCTTTGCTAATAAATGGCATCTGCACTTCTAAGCAAAATGCAACTTCCTCACTATTAAGGACTGAGTTGCATCAATTAAGAAGTACTTGATCTCTTTAAAAATTTTAATTAATAAAAGAAAGAAATTTAGCAAGAGTTATTAAAGTCAATTTTTACCTTCAAAAAAAATTTCTTTACTCTTACTAGAGTTAAATAGAGGCATTTAAATAGTGTATTCTCAAAAAGTTCATTAGTAAAGTATAATATACTCTATATATATAGTGCTTGCTAAATCTGCTGCCTTAAGAAGAAAGTGGATTATCTTGAATATTTAATTAACTGCTATATTTTTACTCTTTTCATTTTACTATCTTTCAACTACTTCTTAGTTATCACTATATACTTTATAGTGTTGCTTTGCAACTGCCCTTTTAAAAACTATTTGAGCAAGTAATTTAAAATTAATGGCCTCTGCCCATTAGATATTATATTTACTTAAAAGCATAGTTTAGTTTAGTACTAATTGCCAAGCATGCCAGTAGTAACCAATAACAACTTTAAAATTATAAACTAGTGCTGGACTTAAAATAAAGTGCCTTTGATTATTATAGAGTATTTTTTATCACTAAACAAAAATTTCTATAAGATTTTAAAGGCTATAATATAGCATATATAGGTTACTACTTGTAGCTAGCATTGTAAAGGTGACCTCTAAAGGCTGTGGCTTAATCATATAGCTAGTAGAAAAAGATCCAAAGTTATATTAAAAAAGTAATATAAGTATAAATAATAAGCTAATAAAGGGAAATTTAAAGAAAATAAATTTAAAAATTCACTCTGCCATTAATAGAAAATATTCCAAGATTAAGTCATGTGACTATGACATATAATGTCACACTGTGATATTATGGTGTGACACTATCACACTAATGTCATAGTTATATTACAAGTTATATAGGCACTAAGTTATAAGGCCTTATAAGTTAAATCACTTTTGATAAAAGCTCTAATAGAGCTCTTATCAAAAGTGATGCCATTTCTCAAGGTCTGGCAAAGGCTCTAAATCAATAAGGAAGTTTGTTTTCATAGTCCAACTAGTAAAGAGTTTAATAAAAGTAATAGAAGATAGATAAATTAAAGTAAAAAGACCTAACAATTAGAAAGAAACATGAAGTAAGAAACCTTTAAAAGGGTGGTTCTCTGATAAGCATACTCTTTAGCTTTGTAAAATAAGCCCATCTTATAAAGAAGATCAGTGATGCATAAAAGAGCTTATTATATATCTTCTGTACTTCTTGTAATTTGTGTTAATAGAGTATTTATCTATTTATATATAAAAAAGTACTAAAAGCTTCTATAATTAATGCTTGTATTAATTAAACAAAATGTAAAGTACTATAAATAAATATTTATTCTGCATTTATGGTATTATTTCTTAATGTAATAACTATGCATATATATTAACAATATGAGCAATACTTGAATATCTTTATATTATATAATCTGCATACCTAGTAGCATTGATTTATGGGCAACTATGCTAAAAATTTAGAAATAATATTAAAGAAGCATGCATTTTAAAATATCTTGGCTTTAAACTTAATATTAAATATTAATACTCAAATAAGCTAATGATAAGGATTATATTATGTTTCTTACTCAAAAAAACTATTTAAAGGCATAAAAGCTTGGCTTACAGTACTAAGCATTTAAAATTTGGAAACTAACTAAAGATCAGAGTCTATTTGCAGATAAGTTGAAAATTTAGCAATTACACCAAGTCTAATCAAAGTTAATCATAGTTCTTGTAAGCACACATTGCAGAAAGCAAAAAAAAAACAAGAAATGATATTACACAAATGAATAAATAGTTGTTTTGGAAAATATGCAAATTTCTTAAAAAAAGAGAGATTATGACTCAAAAATTGCACAAAAATAGCCTACTAATAGTTTATATATTGATTAAAAAACCTTTTCAATATTTGTTCAATATTTTAAACTTACTAGCATAGCATATTATACTTTACCAGGTATATAATAATATTTATGTGCTATTTACATTAGTACAAAAATAAATAAGTAGCATATGAATAATTCAAATTTTAATTATTCTACTCTTATTAATATTTTGTGCAGAGTCACAATTGATGTATATCAGGAAATATTTTTGTAGCAGTTTGTATGCTCAAAACTTTTGTATAGTACTATGCCATTGTATTAAGGAGTGGCTGCTAAGAGCTTTCTTTTTTTATTATATACAAAAATTTCATAAATAAAGTTTTATATACTATGTGTTATTAAATGCTTATAAAAACCAGAAAGTCTTCTTCAAATATCCCCTCTATATATATTATACATTGATACATACTCTAAAGAACTCAAAAAATTAATTGTAAATTTATACTTAATGTTAATTTGTTTGCAATTGAGATATTAAGCATTAATAAGAAAAATTATTAGTGAATATATATTATTTGCTTCTATCTCAGAAAAACTAAAGTGTACTATCTTTAAATAGTCTTCCCTAAACTTCAAGAATTATGTTTATAGAGCTTTAACACTAGTTTAGCTTAGACTTTAAATTATTTAATTATATTACTAAAGACTTATATTAGTTGGTAAAGCTTGCATAGTCACTAGAGAAGAATCACCTCCACTTCTAGAACTAAACAATCCCACATCCTATGCAATGTGGAGCTCTTATCAACTCAGAAGTGATAGAGCAGCAGGCAAAATATACTAGTGGCTTAATAAAGGCAATAAAATTCACATAAATGCAATCTGAGATAAATCCAAAGAAATGTAGGATAAACTCAGAAGCATCCACTTCAAGTCAGCTCCCAATGCTCAATTTAATTCTTTAAGCAACCTTTTTAGCATTTAAAAAAGAGATGATGAATCCTTGCTTAATCTTTGCATATATATTGAAGAAGCTATATAATATATTTGCATGCTTTGTCCTTTGCCAATCATGGAATCATATAGTGTTACTATGCAGACCTATACTCTTGAAGTTCTTGATGATGAGCTTTTAATCATGACCATGCTGTGTACTTTACTATGAGAAGAATATGAATTATTTATATTATTTATATTAATGCTTAACAGCTTTATAAAGAAAGCAGTACTTAAGGCTTTCTAAACTGAAAAAACATAATAATGTACAGCAGAGGAAGAAGCCACAGCTACTGCCACTGCCATAGCAGTAGCTATAGCATAAGCCATTATGTGTTACCTCTATAATGAGGCATATAAGGTTTAAGAGTATTTTAACTTACAAACTACATGCACACACTTTAAAAAGAATAATAATATATCAAAGTCAAAGAAATCCCAGTCACAAAAAAGAGCCAAGCAGGAGGCTAAAGAAGCAAAGCCTGAGGTTAAGGCTGAAGCAACAAAAGTAGAACTAAGATGCAATAGTCCTGTAGTAAAAGCTAAAGCAGCAGTTTATTAATCTGCTCTCCTTTCAATATAGCCTTCTGACATACAATAAAATACAGATTCAGGTGCCTCATCTTATATGACACCTTACTAAAAATAGTTCCTACCTTAATCATTCACTTTTTAGCATATTTTCATATATATAGTGTGGAATAGTAATATATTTTGCAAAAAGAGGTTCAGTGAAATTTAGATAATAAGGCATAAATAGACATAATAAGCTGTTAAATAATATTATTATTTTAAATGTCCTATTTGTACCAGACCTAGTAAACAATCTACTCCTTATTACTACTTTAATTATATACCATGAATTTACAGTTACTTTTTCTGGCCACAAAGTCCATTTCAATGTTTGGAATAAAATACTAATAACTATAACAGTTAATTACATGCTCACATCATACCTTGATGAAGAAATAATAGTGTATCTACAAGCATATAAAAATAATGCTATATAGTTTGCCTATATATCAACATCAAGTGTTGACAAATATCTTTTACATAGAAGAATGTGCCATCTTGGTATTGACTACCTTGATACTCTTATTAAGCATAATTTAAGTGAAGATTTAATGTTAACCATAGGAAAGACAGTTCCACACATCTGTGAACTCTGTCTATAAGAAAAACAGCACTAAATATCTTTTCCAAGTATAGTAGATAGAGCAACTGAAATTCTGAGGTATGTTTTCACTGATGTATATGGGCTAATGCAATATAGCATGCACCTTACTAACCAGAGATGATGAGTAACTTTTGTCAATAATTGCACATGTTAAATAAAGGCATATGCATATTCAAAAAGAGCAATGTTTTCAAAGCATTTAAACTTTACAAAGTGCAGCTAGAATACTAGACTGAATTGATATTGAAATGTCTACATTATAATAAATAAGAGAAATATATATTAAAGGCATTCCTGGATTTTTGCAAAATAGCTAGTATATACTTTGAATTTATAAATGTCACTACATCACAGCAAAACAAGGTTGCTAAGCACCTAAATAGAATAATTAAGGAAGCTATTATAGCAATGTTAGCTGAGGCTAACTTACCTAAGAGTTTTTAGGCTCATTTGCTCAAAGCATATTACTATGTATATAATTAGTCACTAATATCAGCTCTTCCAGGAAACATAACTCTTTTTAAAGCTTACAAGAGCAAGAAACCATATGTCAGCCATTTTCACATCTTTGGTTGTGCTGCATATATCTTAGTGGATAGAGATAAAAAGACAAGATTTATAAGGGCACATGCTTTCTGGAATATTTATTGGGTACCCAAATAATAATGTAGAATAGAAAGTATATATACTATATATAAGCAAAGTAATAGTGTTGCAAAATATTGTATTTGATAAAAGTCACTTCCTAGATCTGTTACTCATCAACATGATACCACCTTCATCAATTGATGCATTTGACAATCTATCTGAGTACCTACCTTATAATTCATTTGACTTGATAGTTTCCACAATTAATTCTAAACATTAAAACATTGATATCATATACTCTGATGAACCATTAATGCTAATAAATGATGCTAATTCAGTGAGAGTACTTATTGAAACAGTGGGAACTGCACCTCAATTACTGGAGCCTATACTAACTTTACATGCACTATGACAGCCTTAACTGCCTCCATCACTGTGTAAACCAAGCTAACACACTTATATACTTGCACAAAACTGCAATGCTAAATATTATGATGTAGTTGAATGCTAAGCCAATTGTGAATTACCACTGATTCATAATCCACCACTACTGCCACCTTCTTTGCCTTGCACCAATGCTTTAAGTGAGAAACAATTATGAGACATTGATATAGGTAATGTTGATAAGCTTAGAGAACAAAATATCACACTAATTATCAATACAAATAGACATGGCTATTGTGGCTGAACATGCTTATATGGAGCATAGTATAGACCTTGGTAGTTTTGAACCATCTATGCCAACTCAGCAATGGCATACAAGATTGGAGAATATGATACAGATCCTCAGTCTTATAAAGAAGCATAGCTAGTAATGAAGCTGCAGAGTAGCATAAGGCAATGTGCAAGAAGATAAATACTCTGAAGAACAATAGAATGTGGCAAGCTGTATATCTTCCACTAAGTCATAGAGCAATTGGATCAAGATGTGTCTTTAAAGTTAAGCACCTTTTAGATAGCACAATTGAACATTTTAAGGCTTATGTTGTTGCCTAAGAATTCAGCTAGTAACCTGGAGTCAACTTTGATAAAATCTTTGCCCCTACTACTTGATGGGCCACAGTTCAAATTATTTTGGCATTAGCAGCACTTGAAGACATGCACCTTGAGTTTATTGATATATCTTCAGTTTTTCTTTATGATATCATGAATGCTAACCTATACATGAAATTTCCTGAGGATTTTCCTGAAGAAGTTCTTGCTGACATTGAATAAAAATCAGGCAAGGGACTACTTTGTACCAAGCTAGAGAAGGAAATTTACAGTCTCAAGCAGAGTGCAAATCTTTGGCACAAGTATATGCATAAAGTCTTTCTCAAACTAAGCTTCACTTAAATTACATCTGACCCATGCATGTATATTTATTTCAGAAATTAGATGCAAATCATTATTTCCATTTCCATTCATATTGATGATATGATGCTCATATTAAAATCTTGGCCTGCAATTTTTAAGATAATTACAGAGCTGTGGAAGTACTTCAAGTTATGCCATCTTGGCCCTACCACTGCTCTTTTGAGCATTATAGTTATGCATGACCATCCCAACCACAAGCTCTGGATTGACCAAAGATTGTATGCCATTGACATACTTTCAAGATTCAACATGCTTAACTTATAAACCCTAGTATGCATTTATTAAAGACTAACTTACTAGCAATACCAGATGAAGTTAAAGAGATGCACTTTGTTCCCTACATTTAGGCTACTGGAGCCCTTCTTTATCTTGCTATATATATGTGCCCCAACATTACATATACTATTGATATCTTATGCTAGTTTAATTTTTGCTCCAGTCCTAAGCACTGGCAAGCTATCAAACATCTTATGCAATATATTCAAGGTACTCTAAATTACAACATCAAATACTTGGCTAATTCTGCATTGTCTTCCTTTATCACCTACACCAACTTGGATTATGGAGATAATCCAGATAATAGTTGGTTCACATCTAGCTTTTTACTTTTGGTAGCTGGCAGCATGATTAGCTAGATATCTAAATTGCAGACCCTCATTGCATTATCATTTACTGAGGCTGAGTTCATTACTATAAGCAAGACTGGCTGTGAGTTCTATTAGCTTTAAAACTTTTTCATGGACATCAGAATGCTACAATCCATCACACTTATCTTAAACATTGACAATATGTCTGCCATCAATATTTCAAAGCAGCCTAAATACATGGGACATCTAAAGCACCTGAACCATTATTGGTTCTAGTTGTGACAGGCCATTTATGATGGAAAGATTTGCCCTGTTTACATCTCAACCAAAGATATAGCTGCTGATTTGCTTACTAAACCTCTTTCTCCTGCTCTCATTAACAAGCTCTACTAGATAATGGATTTAGTTGGAGAGCTTTTTAGAACCAATCTTCAGTGATGATGTAGGCACTTAGTCAGGTGGGAGTGTTGAGAATTTATAGCTTAGTCTTACATAAACATTATATGATTCATTGTATTATTTTCACCTCCTGAGTGTTCCTACATTCTTTACCATTAAATGTGAACACCCAGGTATATAGTCCATTTATACTTAATATATTTATCATTAAACATGAATACCTAGTCCTTACATCTAATTAAGTAATAATCTCCTCAGTGCTCTCAATCTATGACTATCTGTGCAATTAGTTGCAATACAGATATAATTATAAAGCCACATAGTATATAAAATAAGCAACTTGGCAAAGGTTAGCTAATGTTCTTTGAATGTTTCATGAGTGACATTTCTTTTTTACTACTAATTAATTAATTACTGTACACAAACCTTATCAATTTTTAGCTTAATCCATAATAAACTACTTACTCTTTTTAACTTTACCATTCATTTCTAACCCCAAGGCTTGCCAATGGGATTTTTATAAGTTTTCCTATAAATACCGTACTTACTGAACTAGTTAAATAGCAAATAGGTCCCTCTTTTTAACATCACTTAGAGTTAAAAGCTCATTTTCTGTATAGTCCAACTTTTACTATCTTGTTGCTACTATTTGGGTGGCACTTTGATTCTACACACTAGACTTATACTAATGAAATTATTACCAACTCACTAAGTCCTCAACAGCAAGGCAATAAATTCAAATCTGTTCCACTAAGCCTTTATCCTTTATTGCACTTTTACTTACCACCCACTTCTGCTGAGTTTCTGGAACCTGTTCAGTACTCTCACAAGCAAGCCCAAATACTAACTCTTACCACTACTGCTAAGTCAACATTATCATTGCCAGCACTTAATGACTTTTAGGTGGCATCAGTGCATTAACTATGATTTGGTGTAAGTTATGTGTGGCAGGATATGGACCACACAAAAATATTAATAACTCAGGCAAATGCACAACATTAACTACATGGTGGTCCAAGCATTACATGTGTGCATGAGTGAAAAGCAACCCTGAAGCATAAAGAGCAAACCAAGTGCAGCACAAAGGGACTACATGGTTGTATAGCAAGCCATATAGTGGCAGAGCAAGCAGTTAAGGGGCAGTTTAGTAACAATTGGGGAAAAAGATGTTGATTTAAACAAAAGTGTTTTTTGGTTAGTGAGTTGCTGTAAGAGCAACCTTTGGAGGCTATGGCTCAGTCACATAGCTGGCAGAGGGAGATCCAAAGTGTATTAGAATATGTACTGACAATATTATAATAACTACTCACCTGGCAGAGGAAGATCCAAAGAAAATAAGTCTAGGGATTTTCTATGCCAGGTTGGACACTTCTGGGGCTTCTGAAGCATGGGAAACAACTGCACAGTACAACAGAACCTTAAAAACTTAAAAATTGACTAACCAAACAATAGTGCAAATAAGGCAGGAAAACTCCAGACTTTAGAAGTCAGAAAGGCAAACTCTGGCTTATGTAAGCAGCCTGGAAGTGGTGCTGGAGGGTCTACACTTGTCTGAATGATAGCTAAAGAACTAGAGCACCTCAAAGGTTAAAAATAGTGTTAATAGATAGTGTTGAGAGAATAGAAACAACACCATGAAGAAAGATAGAAGAAGTAAGGAAATAAATGAAAGGAGAGTGAAGGAATAAGAAGTGAAAGAAGAAAGAAAAAAAGGGAATGAGGAGTTCCCTGACATCACCCCCTCTCTTGAGTGTAGTATCTCAATGTGCTGAGTAAAAGTAGTTCTGGATGGCTTAGTTTACTTTGAAAAGAGAATAGAGGCCTCTGATTGTCCAAAGAGCATTGGGATGCTGTTGATAGAATTCCCAGACCAAGGCAGAGGCATGAACATTTTCTTGTGGCTCCTAAGAGATGTCCTCAATTCTATAGCCCTTTTACTTGACTTTGAACTGTAGCTTGTTTTTGAAGAGTTGGCTATCTAGGATTTGTTCTACTTCATACTCCTCTTGGTTGTCTACCAGAACTGGAGGTGGAGGTAGCTGTGGACATTGACCTGAGATTGGATCCTTAGGAGCTAAAGAGAGCTTTACCATATTGAAAATTGAATAAAGTCAACTCATTCCACTAAGCAGCTTGAGTCGATAGGCTAGTGGGCCTACCTGCCTTATTATAGAAAAAGGTTCTGGACAACAGTAAGAGAGCTTCTGAGAAGGTCAGGTAGTAACAATGTCAGAGGCATCCAGATAGACTCAATCTCCAGGCTTGTACTTAGGGGCTAGAGTTCATCCCTGATTATAATAGTGGGCTATATCATCCTTTGCCTTAGCTAAAGCAGCCTTGGCTTCCTCCTGGGCTGCCTTTATCCAATTTATGAACTCATTAACAGCTTCATTCTCTGAAGATTGTCCACAAGACTTGAATCCCATCCAAGAGTGTTGATCAGTATCTAAAAGAAAAGGAGATATCTGAGTGGCAGCATATACATGGTTGTTGTATTAAAACTCTGCCTCTAGTAATAAGTCATCCTAGTCATCCTGTTATTCATTACAGAAGAGCTGGAGATACTGTTCTAGCTCCTGGTTGATATGCTCAGTCTAGTTATCAAACTAGGAGTGGTAGATAGTAGAAGTGTGAAGTTTAATATAAAGAAGGCAATACAGTTCTCTAGTAAACTCTGCCACAAACTGAGGTCCTCGGTCAGAGATATAAGCATCTGACAATTCATAGAGTTTTCAAACATACTTCTAGTACAGATTGGCAGCACTTATAGCTGAGCAAGTAGTGTATATTGGAATGAAATGGGCACACTTGCTATAGAAATCCACTACCACCATGATTGCATTATATTTATGAGAGTCTGGTAGCTCCACAATAAAGTCTACTGAGGCCATATTCCAATGCTCAGCTGAGATAGGCAGTGGATGAAGCTGTCCCATAGGAGGCTGATGACAAGGCTTAGTTCAAAGGCAAAAGTTACAGGTGGAGGTGTAAGAGCTGATATACCATGACATTTGAGGCCACCAGTAATTCCATGAGACTAGCTCCAGTATCTTCTATCTGCCAGGATATCCTGCAACTTGAGAGTCATGATGCTGCTCCATAATCTGCCTCCTAAGGTCCAGCAAATTGGGAATATAAATGCATCCCCAGAAGGTGAGAAGATCATTCTCCAGAGACCACTTGTCAATGCAAATAGACTTCACTTTAGTCTTTTCTCGAGCATGCAAAGCCATAGCAGCCTTAGCTACTAGATCTTCTTGAGTGCCCTCCCAGTTACCTTGCTAGATGTCTCAAAGAATGCTCACTTCTTCTTCTTGACCAACCACACCTTCTAAAGCATGGATAGCAAATAGTTCTGACTTTAGGAGTACAATATTGTCATGGTCACTAGCTTCTGAACCATAATTAGCTCACCTAGAAAGTACATTTGGCTTGCCTATGCTTCATCCAGGTTTGTGATGTAGGGAGAAGTCAAAGTTGGCCAGATACAAGGACCATTGAGCCTGTCAGCAATTAAGTTTCTTGGCCATCTAAAAGTACTCTAGATTCTTGTGATCAGTCCACACCTCAAATTTATGCCTAGCATCTTCAAGAAAATATTGCCACTCCTCAAATGACCAAATGATAGCCAGCATCTCCTTGTTATAGATCTCATAATTCCACTCTATAGCATTGAGACTCTTGGAGTAAAAGGCCACAGGATGCCACTTATCATCCTCCTTTGACTGCTGAGATAGAACAGCTCTAGTAGCAAAATCTGAGTTATTTGCTTTAACACAAAATGGAGAATCATCATCTAGGAATAGGAGAATAGGCTTTGAAGTGACTGCTTATTTAAAGGCATCAAAGGCCATTTACTGTGCTGCATCCCAGTACTAAGGAGTATCCTTAGTGGTGAGATCAAAGAGGAGCTAGGCATGGTGTAAGAAATCCTGAATAAATCTCTAGTAGAAGTTGGTGAAATCCAGAAAGGCCTGAACCTCCTTCTTGTTCTTAGGCTTTAGCCACTCTGCTATCAGGTTCCGCTAAGTTGGGGGGCTTTCCAGGAAAGCAATGCCCTTGTAAGGCAGACTTGATCTATGAATACCTAAGTGTCTGGAGCTCCAGGGTTAAGGCTCTGGGGTTCAAGATGTGGATAGGGGGGTGGTCCTGGGGGAATGGAACTTGATCCAGGGCTTTGGGTGTTTTGTAAAGGCTGGGGGTAGGAGGGGGTCAAGTTGGAACTGGAGGTTCTAAGATGAGACCTGGTTAGCAAATTATAAGTCACAAAGTGCATACCAAACTTAGAGCATGTGATTATTCTGGCATGCCAGTTAAAGCATGCCAGTTAGTGCATATCAGTCAAGCAAAAGAGCATGCAATAATTCAGGTAATATCAAGACTAATGAATATAATGGTGAACTATGCTATAAGTACTACGGGGTTGGGTCTTGGGGTTCTAGGGTGTCTGGGATAGTTTCTGGGAGGCATTGAGTAATAGGCTGGGACTATATACTTGGATTGTATATGTAAGGTGCATGATTAATTGGTGTGAGGAGGCTATGATGCATGATGGCCAGAAGTGGGTAGTGTAATCCAATGGTTAATGGCAGTTGATTCCAGGGTCTGTGATGCAGGGCTCCTGGAGGGGTTGGCTGATAGCAGTTGTGATGCATATAATAGTGGCATTGATAGTTGTGGGGGTGGGGTGCATTGCAGGATTGATAAAAGAGGGTCCCAGGTGGGGTTTCAGGGCTGTCCTAGGGGACTCCGGAGGGGGGTTATGACATCTGCTATACCAGCCACCTTAACTAAGTCCATCTCAGCTATTTCATGAGAGATGATCAGTCTAAGATATTCCACCTTAGTTTATTTAAACTTGCATTTCTCTGGCTTAAGATAGAGCTGGTATTAGCAAAGACATTCCAGCATGATGTGTATAATCCAATGATACTCCTCTAGAGTCTTGGTATAGATGAGAATATCATCAAGGTATACACATACCACACCTTCTGCTATGAGGTCTTGGAAAATGTCATTCATCATGGTCTGGAAGGTGGCAGAGCTATTAATGAGGCCAAAGAACATTACCAGAGGTTTAAAGAGTCTACAATTTGTTTGGAATGCTGCCTTTCACTCATCACCTTCTTTGATGTGCACATTATTGTAGCTCTAGTGGACATCTAACTTGGTAAAGTAGTATGCACCTCAGAGGTGAACCAAATGTAGAGATCCATCCTTCTTCTTAATAAAGAAGATAGAAGAGGCCATTGGAGACTTTGAGAGATAAATATGATCAGAGTCTAAATTCTCTTACAAAAGGCATTAAGCTCATTTTGTTCTCTAGGAAAGAGAGGATAGACCTTGCAGCTAGAGGGCTCAGCATTAGGCATAAGCTCAATTGCATAGTCCCACTGCTTATGCTAGGAGAGGGAGTCAAATGATGCCTTAGAGAAAATATCCTGAAAGTCTTGCAGATGATGAAGAACTGCATTGTAAAATAACTTAGAAGCAGAGTTGGCAGCAAATGCCTGAGCTAGCCACTGGAAAGTAGTTTGGCTAGCTCTAATCTCTACTACTATTGGTGGAGGTCATAATGTAGTTGCATAGATTCTATCATCTGTCTCAATAGCCTCATCTGAAAACTCTGGGTTAGGAGTACACCCAAATTCACCCTCACATTCATCTTCCATTTGGGCTTCACTCACTACATCTCAAATGTCCTTATAGAAGGCCTCTTTATAAGGAAATGCCAGAGAAGGAGGATCTAGTAGGTCAAGGTCTGCAAAGGGAAGGTATCCAACTCAGCAGGCTCAAATAGCTGCATGCTCATGGACTAACTTTCTATACTCCTCTCTAACTTTCTTGGCATATATGGAACACTGTTAGGGGCAGCAGCTCATACTCACCTTATTCTTAGCCCAGTCAATCTCAGGATTGTGATCATGCAACTAGGAGAACCCTAAAACCATGTTCTGCTTTCTTAGGCTAGTGACTGCAAAGATTGCATGCTCAGAATGAGTCTGATAATGAAGAACTAAATCCACCACTGAGCAGATGAATCCAGCCTCATTAAGTGTACCATCAATGTTATAGACTAGAATAGGGTGAGAGAGGGGTTGGGTAGTAAGCTGGTGTTGTTCTATATAATGGGTGTCTAGGAAGAGTCCAGTAGCATCACTGTCCAAGAGAGCTATGACACTTTGAGTCTGCTGAGTATCAGTTGTCTCAATTTCCACATTCAGATGCAAGGAGTTGGGAGAGGGAGTGGAGGCAACAACATAGTGACAAGGAAGATATCGTTCCCAAGCAGAAACACATGATTGTCAGATAGGAGAAAGAAAAGGGGAGGTCTTAGCTGAGGCTTAGACAAAAGAATATTCTATACATCAGAGGGAGTGCTTATAGTTTTAGTCAGAGAATTGGGAGCAGGGATTGATGCATTAGAAGATTCTACTAATAGACATGTAAACTGATTAGCACCAGGCAGTGGAGGCATATAGCTCATTTGTTGCTCTATTGAAAACCCTCCCCTGCAGAATCAACAGACTCATTCAATGGTTCTGCTATAGCTTCCACAGGACCCACAGACTCATCTGAAGGTTTTGTTTCAATCTGTACATCTGGGGAGGGGTTTTCTTGAATGTCTCAGGCAGCAAAGAGTTGGAGGAGGAGCTCTTTCTGCTCTAAAGCTGAGAAATAGCACATTTCTAACTCTTGGAGACAATATCAAGCAAAGTGACCAGGCTTCCCATAGCAATAGCAGAGGAGAGGAAGGGAGGAATGTTAACAAGAGGCATCAATGTCCATAGGTACCCCAAGAGGGAGGGGACATGCAGCAGGTACCTAAGGCAGGGATGGAGTGCAAAATGAAGAGGAGGGCTGGATGGGATGACAAGTAGGAAAAGATGTCTGTGAGGTGGAGCAAGGGGTGGTTCTACAGTGGAGCTCATGTTATAACTCTATGAGTTGCCACTGATTCCATGCTACCTGATACCAAGTCTCAATACTTGTATCATCAGGTTGTCCCTCAGCCATGCTGTCAATCCAGTCTATGAAAGAAGAAAGGAGGCCATCTTGGAAGGTGAGACAGAGCTGAAGACCATCTGGATAGCAGGCTTGTTCAGCAAGAGCTCTGAAGAAGTCAATATACTCATCTAAGGTCTGCTTGCCCTGCCTATATTGATGAAGATCTTGGAGAGTGAGAGCTGCCACCTTAGCAGGGTCCAAGGGGAAGAACTCTGTCCAAAACTTCTTCTCAAACTGTTCCCAACTTCTAAAACTCTCTACTCCTTCAGAGCATTAAAATACTTATAGTGCATATGTTGAAGCTCATCTAGACTTCATATAGGAAAGAACTGTAAGGGTGACCTCTGGAGGCTATGGCTCAGTCACACAGCTGGCAGAGGGAAATCCAAAGTGTATTAGAATATGTA
>QLON01001860.1:0-23227 GCA_003313675.1 Termitomyces heimii | reverse complement strand
AAGTTGCTAAGTTCTGGCAATGGTAATGTCAACTTAGCAGTAGCAATAAGTATTAGCATTCAAGCTCACTAATAAGAGTATCAGATAGGTTCTGTCAGGGGACTCCTCATTCCTTTCATTCCTTTCTTCTTTCACTTTTTATTCCTTCACTCTCCTTTTAGTCATTTTCTTATTTTTTTATCTTCTCTCATGGTATTGTTTCTATTCTCTCAACACTATCTATTAGCACTATTTTCAACCTTTGAAGTGCTCTAGTTCTTTAGCTATCATCCAGGCAAGTGTGGACCCTCTAGCACCACTTCCAGACTGCTTATATAAGCCGGAGTTTGCCTTTCTGACTTCTAAAGTCCAGAGTTTTCCTGCCTTGTTTGCACAGTTGTTTGGTTAGTCAATTTTCAAGTTTTTAAGGTTTTATTGTACTGTACAATTGTTTCCCATGCTTCAAAAGCCCCAGAAGTGTCCAAGCTGGCATAGGAAATCCCCAGACTTGTTTTTTTTGGATCTCCCTCTGCTAGGTGAGTAGTTATTATAATATTATCAGTATATATTCTAATACACTTTGGATCTCCCTCTGCCAGCTGTGTAACTGAGCCATAGCCTCCAGAGGTTGCCCTTACAGCAGAATAAGTCTCTACATTTCAGTCTGGGAGCCCCCTTCAGCCTGCTTGAGCCCTCTGTTGCCCCTTTAGGTTTCTCCTCCACTAGATTATTCCCTGCCCCTCTGTTGCTTCTATGACCCAACCAGCCTCCTCAGACACTCCCCTGAATGCTTCTGCCTCTCAGGATAATGCCTGGGGTCACTTGCTTGCTCTGGAGACTCAGGTGCAGACTACTCAAGCTTTTCTCACTCTTCACACTACCAAACTTGCTGGATTACATCAAGCCACAGACACCATCTCCCATTTCCTCCAGGCCCTCTTAGAGTGCTTCCCTCTCACTTCTACTCCTCTCCAGACACCTCTAGTTAGGGCTGACACACCCCCAGCTCCTTACCTTGGGGCCTCCTTCCCAACTCATGCTAATATTCCTTGCGTAGCACTCTCAGATGCATTTAATAGTAATCAAGCCATGGGTAAGCACTTCCTGCAGTCTTGTGTTATCTATATTCAACTCAGTGGTAAGGTCTTTCTCTCTGATGCTCTTAAGATTGCCTGGATTCTTTTCTATATGAAGTCTGGGCAAGCTTTGACATATGCACTACAAGTTTTTCAATGCCCTGGAGGAGTAGAGAGTTTTAGAAATTAAAGTTAGTTTGAGAAGGAGTTTCAGACAGAGTTCTTTTCCTTGAATCCTGCTAAGGTAGCAGCCCTTACTCTTCAAGATCCTCATCAATATGGACAGGGAAAGTGGACCTTAGATGAGTATATTAACTCCTTCAGAGCTCTGGCTAAACAGGCTTCCTATTCTGATGATCTTCAGCTCTGTCTCACTTTTTGAGATGGCTTTCTTCTCTCTTTCATAAACTGTATCAATAGTATGGCTGAGGGACAACTGGATGATACAAGTATTAAGTTTTAGTATCAGGTAGCATGTGATCAGTGGCAGCTTATGGAGTTATGACATAAGCTCCACTGTGGAACTGCTCCTCATTCCACCTTACACACCTCTTTCTCTATTTGTTCTCCTCTTTAGCCTCCCTTTCCCTCTTGTGCTCCACCTCCTGCTCAGGTGCTTACAGCACATTTACTTCCTCTTGAAGTTTTAATGAATATTAATACCTCTCATTAATGCTCATCACTTCTTCTCCTCTGCCACCACTGTGGAAAGCCTGGCCACTTTATTCAATATTGCCCTTAGGGGTTGGAAATGTGCTACCTCTCAGTCTTAGAGCAGGAAGAGCTTCTTCTCCAGCTTCTGGCTGCCAAAGACACTTGGGGAAACCCTTTTCCTGATATACAGTTTGTACTAGAACCTCTGGATGAGTCCTCAGGTCCTGGAGAGGCTGTAGCAGAACCATTAAAAAAGTCTATTGATTTTGCCAAGGAGGGTTTTCAGTAAAGCAATGGATGAGTTATACACCTCTGCTGCTTGGTGCTAATTGGTTTGCATATCTATTTGTAAAATTGTCCAATATATTGCTCTCTGTTCACAATTCCTCAACTGAAACCATAAACACTCCCTTCAATGTACAAAATACCCCCTTGGTTAAGGCCTCAGCCCAGACCTCCTCTTCTTCTCCTCTTACTTGATGCTCTCATGTTTCAGCTTGGGAACAATGCCTCCCTCATCACTATATTGTTGCCTCCGAGCGTAAAAGCAGATTAACATCACAGTAAATAGGAGTGACGTAACAGTCACCCCCCGCTTCTTAGCTCAGTAGTGTAGCTTGCCGGCGTTTAAATTTCATTCATTCATTCATTCTTATTTCATAGCTGTAACACACCACAGCGCTCCAATACCGGATGCTATCGGTGGTGGTGTGGCAGGCCATAAGACCCTACGTAGACACTGAACACGAAGCGGTGCGTCTGCACAACTTTATGAGATCAATCTTACCTAAATTCCGTCACGAGCCGGAGGCGAAATCTGCCATCATAGCTGATAAAAAGGGGGGATATCAGGCAGTGTGTTTGTCACTTAGTACGAAGCCGTCGATATTTTATGCTAAGATTAAGTCGTCGAGTTTAAAGTTGCAAGAATCCAGAAAGGTAGATCAAGGCAAAGCAGCAGATACACCCGTCTTGGGAGCAGAATCGGGAGGTGGTATAGGTGCTTGTTGGCGAGATGGCGGCGGTGCCGCGCGGAACGCGTCAAGTGACGGTAGACGTGTGAGCGTTGGCCGCTTAACGATCTTTTTCTCGTTTTCTTCTCCGGGAACTACAGGCCTACCAGACGCCTGCGCTTCTAATTTCCATTTCTTCCAAGGCTCACCACCGGCGATTTCCATTAATTCCTTTAAGATTGTCGTAGACCATTTCTCGTGCATGTCTATTGTTTTCTGGGTCCCGTCGGCTGAGTTGTGCGTAAACTCAAAGAGTACAGTGTTTGTTTCAGCATGCTTGACTCACCAAACTCTAGTTCCATCTCAGGCCTCCAAGCTTCGTCCTTCGTCTTTCTCCATTTTTCGACTTGTATACCCAAATCAGGGTTCGCCCATCGTATACGCGGGAGTTGTTCCTTGACGAAATGCCTGGAAATAGAGATATCATGAGACGTGTTTGCTGCTTAATGAAGGTACACAACGCACCGAGCACCAAAATGGTCGTTTTGAAAGGCCAAAGAGAGTTTGATGCTTTTTAAATGGGTCAACGTAAGTTTTGGAGAGGCATTAAGGTTGGCTAAAACTCGTGCAAGGTGTGAAGGAGAAGGCTTGGGCATCGTGTCTAAGAAACTAGAAACTTCTTGATTTTTTGGATTCCGGAGCACGTGTCAGAAATGTTTGTGTGTTTCCGCTTTTGGTAAGCCCAAAGTCTCGACACTCACTTACCACCATGACCGACACAACGATGGAGGAGCCTATCGAGACTCTTGTTACTCGTAGGTCACGCAGGAGTACGGCTGGGAATAGGTAATTCCGTGAATCTATCGAATACTGTAATATAAACGTAACTCATCGTAGGATGGAGGCAGCTCTCGCAGAAATGGCTTTAGACACAACTGTCGAGTCTATGGATGATGATCAAGATTTTGTCAATGACAAAGGTTGTCAGACTGCTATTGTACGGGGTTAGTGTTCTTAGCAACTGTTCTCAAACAGAGGAAGAAGATGTCTTTGGGTCCGACTTCGCAAGTACCGACGAGGAGATTCAAGAGGACATGGACGCTGGCGAGAAAGCCATTCAAGACGAAGAGAGACGAGCAAAGAAGGTAGAATCACTCGTTTTATGCATGACATCATGTTCCATTCAATATTATTCCAGCACGCGCGCTCCAGAGTGGAGAAAGCGACTGCTGCAGTCCATGCACGTCAGAAAGTCAGTTTTAACCCCCAGGCTGAAGCTTCTTCGTCTCAAAGCAAGCCAAAGGATTTGAAACGACGTGTATCACTGGGACCAGCTGTGGACGTAGAGACAGGGGAAGTTTTGCCAGTTAGTTCGTCGAGTCCGAAGAAGAAACGGCATAGTCAACGAAGACATACTATATT
The DNA here is from genome assembly GCA_003313675.1 of Termitomyces heimii. Lineage (NCBI taxonomy): Eukaryota > Fungi > Basidiomycota > Agaricomycetes > Agaricales > Lyophyllaceae > Termitomyces > Termitomyces heimii. The sequence continues at coordinate 19,143 of QLON01001860.1, read as the reverse complement.
GGCGACGTCGGCTGCCGCGGAACGCTTGAAACGGTCAGAGGAGAAGAAAGTGTGTTTGTTCTTGTCTGTATTAAAGAGCAGGTCGTTGACTATCTTTGCGCAGGCTGCCATGCCAAAGAAAGCAAAGATAGAGTCAAAGATTTATACACAAGCGGAGCTTATTGCTCTGGCCCTCGATAATGAAGAAGGAAATATTGTCGAACATCGTGATTATCTCAAAGTTGAGGAGGAGAGGCGTAAACGTGCTCGCGTTGTCCGGACTGCCATCGAAGGGCCACTAATTCGATGGATCAGTCGAGGCGAAGAGATCAAAGTCGTTATTCCACCTCCACCCCCTCCACCCTTCACTCCCGGGCGAACCGGATTTTCGTACAATATGTACGGCGGTGCTATGGGCTCGATGCCGTATGGTCAAATGACGCCTTATACAATTTCTGCGGGAATTTTCCCGCATATGCCTGCAAGTGGTTATTTTCCCGGATATTCCATTGCTCCGATGGTGGCTACCCCGACTACAGGACCTGGGGCCGCGAATGCGAATGATTCAGTTTACAAACAGTCATCTCAACAAGTAGCATCTGCTCAACCTACGGCTAATTCAGATCAGGCAGCAACTTCACGAACCGTTGTACCGTCTGCTCAACCATCCTCTGCCCAACCCATCACTCAGCAGGTCTTTCAGTCATCTGTTCAGTCACCTGCGGAAACTGCCCAAAAATCAAACCTTCAACTGGGCTCTCGATCAACCTCACACCCTATCACTCTTCAATCCCTTACTCCGTCAACTACGACAGTCCCTCAACCAGCCGATCAAACAACTCAAACAGCTTCACAAGCAACTCCTCAACCCATGACTGATTCAGAGTCTCAACCAACTTCGCAGTCAGTAGCTCAGTTGACTGACCCATCGGCAGTTCAATCGACCTCCGAATTGCCTACGCCATCTGTATCTCAGCAAGGATCTCAATCAGTCGCCTCAGCGACATTGCCAAACGTCCCATACCAGTCAATACATTATAATCCATATCTGGCTCAATTACAATCTGCCGGTACAATGGTTTGGACGCCTCCTCCTCCACCTGCACCCATAGAACGGACAGAAAAGGTAACAAAGAACTATATCGTACATGAACTTGCACAACACAATGGAGCTCCAAAACCGGCGTGGGATGAGACTATGACGGCGATGTTTGGTGACCATGTTAACTGGAGTGAGGTAAAGGTTTTCGTTGGAAAGAATCGGCCTCTTTGTGTGTTTCTCTTTTTGTCCTCGTTTGAGAGACATAAAACTTACATTCTGATTCCGTCACAAAGCGCGACCGAAACAGACGTGTCCGATTACAGGGAAGGAGGCGAAATACGTGGATCCAAGGACGGGAGTTCCCTATGCGGATCCAAAGGCATACCAAGTTTTGACGAAGCTACTTGCGCATGAATATGCTTGGAACCCGAGTTTGGGGTGCTATACCGGGCAGGATAAGACAACCTCGTTATCTGCGTCATGATGAATGCCTTGCCCACGAGAGGTTGGGAATTTCTTTTTTCTTTTGTTCGTCGCATTATTCACATACATCCTAGACTAATGCAAAGATGGATTTTGGTTCAATACTACTCATGATCCAGAGCTCAAATATACCGTCGGTGTCTGCATTCCTGTACCATGGAATAGAACGGTTAGTTAGGGACCATGAATGTCAGCAACTTTGGGCGTAATACGTATAAATACCCTTTACAATCAACAGATAGCTGCTTCATCAGAGTCCCGCGTAAGAACTTGAGGGATGTCGTTGGTCACCTACATGTCACTGACATGAAGCATTCCTTGTTACTTACTATGATAAAACCAGACGTATGATAAAGCACCCTCAGTCAATTATCATTGAACGGAGGGATCGGTCGACCACATACGTACAGTCATAACACCTTCAAAACTTACTTATATCTGGTATGTGTTGAAATTAAGAGTCCTAACAAATTATGCATCATGCAACATATTGTCAGGTCTCCGTAGTGTCTCAAAAACCTCTACATACGTCCAGAAAGAGCAGCTTCACTACATTAGAATTTTCTCAAGTCCATCACGGTACTTGCATGAACCAGCTCCTCGACCTTTCGCTCGGCCTTCTGGAGATCATTCTGGGTTGAAGACCCACATATGCACATAGCCAGTTATTACACTGTGCTTGTCGCGACATTCAAGTATATGACAGTGTCATCAGCGGCCAAGACTGTGTCAAAACGGGCGTCACTCGAGTTTTCGGCGAGAATTTATGCGTGGACGTTGTTCTTTTTTGCAAGTACTGTACTCTCCTCAGAGCCTAGGAGGTACGCTTCGAGATATGCGGCAGTCACTTGATTTGTAGCGGTCACAGGGATGATAGCTGACGAGCTTTTTAGATGTATGGCGGCGGTCCAAGCAAGGCAGGATAGGAAGAAAACTCCGAATGATTAGATAGCGTGCTCTGATCTGAGCTAAGCTTCAGTCAGTCCGGGTACAGAAATCCACAAGGCCGTGCCCAACTTCGATCGTTGAGGGTCTGTCCTCACTGTTCATCCCCGGTTATGAATTTCGTTGTTTTTTTTCTCTATGAAGATAGTCGTTAATCCATAGCGCCAGTAAGACAGCTTCTCTACAGATTGCCTGAAGAAATCAACATGCAATATTTCTCCCAATTATTACAGAATTGCCTATATAGCCAGAATGATATAATTTTAACGTTCTTATGTAGCATTAATGGGGTAGTGGTAACCTGGGTCGTTGCCATTTAGATGATATTGCATATGATATCGACCCGCCGGGGGTTCGATTCCCCCTTAATGCACTATCTTTTAGGATATGCAGGGGTGTCAATATGTGTTAGAGTTGTATAAATGAAATAACAACATATTATAAGTTTTTCATTTCTGGACTTCCGTTATAAAAAACAGTATTCAGAGCTTCACTGAGAGTATCCTCCTCAGAGACAAGGATCGACATGCGCTCAAAGCACCAAGAAATTTGACTCTCAATGAATTTGTGCTTAAATTTAGAAAACTACCTAAAGGGTAATCAACGTGGCGCCTCCATTCATGATTCTGGACGTCCTTTTCTTTGTATGCGTAGGCAAACATGTTCGTACGTAGGCTATGTATAAAAGTACATACTTGTCCATCATAATGGAAGACTATCAAAATAGGCAAGAAAGGGAAGTGATACAAAAATTGGACGTGAGAGAAGCGCCTGAATACAAATTCAGGTTTTGCGATGACTCTGAACAAATTTGTTATACATCTGTGGCATTGACCTGCTACATAACTGTGAAGCTACTCACTAAACTTGTAATTGTAGTGAAATCCTGTTCTGATTCACTACATTACTTTTGATACCATTACCGGCAAGACAGACGCTCAAATTGTATGAGCAGTAATTCTGAGGTTTTTCATGTATCACACACACCCAAATGATCAAGGAGCTAGACCATCAATGCTACCGTCCACATTCAGAACCAGTGTATACAAAGTGTTGCCAAACATGAGCTGTCTAGATTAAAGAACCCGTGGTAAATAAATGACTAACGTAAAGTGCCGGCGAAATGGGTATTGAGTAAAATAGTAAGTGAGACGTCGGTTTTCGCATTAACCTCAAAATCCGTGTACATCGAATGGAAACAATGACACAACCATAGTAGATCGGGCACAGCTTTATACTGGCAAAAGGGTGTTGAAGGCAATGTCCCAGATTTTGCCTGCAAAAGAGAGGGAAAAAATGTAAGGATAACAGGGTGATATGACACGAATGAACAAGTCGTACTCGTAACACCAAATCCAAGATCGAAGTTCTTGTAGTGGTGGGCAAGGTGATACTTCTTCATGTCTCTTAAATAAGTAGGGAGCCTGGTATGATGTAATCTGAACACATCGTCATTAATGTCAAGTAACAAGTAACGAGAAGATACGAGATCCTTACGCATAATGCATGCAATCATATATTATGTCTGAAAATAACAAGATGAAATGACAAACTCGACAACGCAGAAAAGACTTACAAAAGGTGAAAGCTCCAGATATGATACCATTCGCCATCGCCGGAGGGAACAACAGGTGCGCAAGGCGCGTCATGGGCGTCTGAAGTGTAAAAAATAATGCCGGAGGCATCACAAGCCGCAATCTAGGTATGGGCAAAATAAGGGATTTCTAGATAGAAAGAAGACCCGATGAAACATACCTGTCCATTGGTAGGTAATGGTGAACACCATGCATCAAAAAGTGGAGTGTAAGGAACGCAGGGTGGTCCGGTAAGAGGTAGTCGATGTGGAAAAGGAAGCGATGGAAGAGGTACTCCAAAAGAGTCCAGATTATGTTGCCTACCAAGAAACACGCAAGAGTCTTTCCGTAGCTAAGTGTGGGAATCAAAGACAGTGCTTTCCAAGGTAGCATGGGTTGCACAGTGAAGGCCGGAAGAAGAATGGTCCACTGTAGAGCCGACCGGAAGAACAGGTAGGTCGCAATCGGGCCCCAGAAGAGGGGCACAACATACCACACTGTTCGAGTGTTAAACTAGGTGATTATCAGGATTGGGTTGCTTGAAAGTGTGATAAGACCGACCTCAAGAATGTCAGGACCAAAGAAACGCGCTGGTTCAGCGAGGTGACGAGGCTGGTGCACCTGTTGCAGATAATATGCTTTGCTAGAGAACATTTTCATATCACAAACAATAAATAATTGAGAATCCGTACCTCCAGTTTGCCTCCCAAACTTGTCTCAGCAATGGTTTCCTAAGGTCCAAAAATTGATTCTTCTCATAATCCTGAGCTTCATCCGTATCATCAGGATGGAAATCGTCTGTGGCTTCCCAATCTTTTTTCATACGTGAGTATCAATATCAAAAAGGGAGCATAGTGAACCTGCCGTCGTTGACGGTTGTCGCGCCAGTACCAAGTCTGCCAACCACATACTCCTCCAACATCTCATATGCAGAGTCAGAATGATCATGCTCATTCTCATCCCTCATAACTTCGCCGATATCCTGTCCCGCGTACTTGAGGATATAATCATCGCCTCCTGGATGGTCATTAAGGAATGAAGTCACATCGTAGACTTTGCCCCGACGAGAGACCCAACAGCTTGACGCCGTTTTATGGGCGGCGACATCCTCTGCGGTGTATATGATGAAGCGTTTTGACATGGATGGCAGAGAGGAAGAATGAGCGAACAAAGAATAACCGACAGCAGGCTTTCCTTGTCTCTCGCCACTTTTCTCCTCTCATGGTCACATGACTCAATGTCAGCGAAAATGACATCAACTGCCGCCGGTTGGGCCTTGATCATTCCCGAACCTTGGACTTGTCGAGACCTGTCGAGACGCTCTAGATCTTGCGTACACTCGACAATGATTACAGAGGCACGAAGTGCAACGCCTTTATCGGCGTCTTCAATATTCAATATTCAGTGTCGAACCAGATATTTTTCGTCTTCACGTTTGCCTGGCGCACCCAATCGTCAAGAAACTCTATTTTGGGTTTGTTATGCAGATTTGGCTACGTTCGATGCCCTACGACCTCTTACAAACTACCTTTACGATACAATCACGGCCACCATCTGGCAGACCTCGTCCAGTATGCTGGCAACTCATCCCTCGTCTTTACCTTTTGATCATCGTCGGTTCTGTCTACATGTCTATCCAGATCTTCATGTCAGAGAAATCATGAGAGATATAACTCGAAGTGTACCACATCCTGTACGCGGTCTCTTCTCAGCGGCCAGATAAGGGATTATCTGCCTGTGGCTGAGCTTGGATGTCTTGTTTGCCTTACTATTCTCTATCTGACGATCGAACAATATGTTGCAGGCCGGCGGATAACCTACAGGGGTCCATATCCTTCGTCTTCACAAACTTTATTGAGATCAACAAGCCTTGGTTTCGACTACAAGATCAAGGCCATACAAGAGATCGCGAGAAACGAGAACTAAAACATCGCGATCTTTGAATCTTGGTAGGAACAAGCCTCGTTTAATTTGACGGAGTGGACTTGGAAAATGTATCAATGGATTTACTACCTAGCAGACTAGAACAGGTGATCAACTATAAAGATGGCAAAGCGCAGGAGTACGCTATGAAAGTTTTGATTCAAGTACGTCCTATCATTCACCTTTCTGAGTGTATCCGTCTTTATGCTGTCGCAAAGTCTTCACGAATCCCATCTTTAGTCTCTGAAACATTTCATCTGCTACCGCACAAGTGCATTCAAAAGTGAACATTAAGCAGATCGTCATTGCGCTTATTGGTCGTCTGGCTGCTTATGCTGCTCGAGAGGCCGAAAGTCAAGACATAGAATAGACGAAGCGGCAGGAAGAGGCTGCGGCGCGGCGCTTAGCGGAGAAGGTTCAACTGCAGAAAGCCAAAATTCGTGAGAACGGCGCTTACAGAATCCTTCGCCGTCCAATGTATGGGGATCTGATGCTGCGACGCCTAAAACGCATGCCACTGCTTCGGGTCAGCGATATCCTCGCCTACTACTACAGACGCACCAATGGCGGTTGGAGATTCTTGACCAGGGCAAAAAGAAAGAAGGTTCCCTCGCGCGAAAATTCCGGGGGTATACCTGAGGACGTGCCGTTGTTCGCGGTTTTTTGGAAGCAGGTGGTCGAGCTTATCAAGGTTAGCAGTTGTCAAACATGTGACGTCTCCATCCTTAGACTAATCATCGTCCTCACAGGCTCGCCCAGATCTATCAAGTCAAAAGATCTTAAAGCACTCTGGGTGTCTATAACGAACTTTTCGTTGAGATTCTATCCGGACAGACTATGTATGTTGACCAAGTCCTTGGCTTCACAGCGGAGAAGTGGTACGAGTTCGAAGACAAATGTTGCCTTGTACATCATTAGATTCATGACACCTACCAGCCCAAACAGCTCTGACTTGCATACACCTCAGGCAATAAACAACCGTTACCGCACTGCTTTAATTAACTCGTATCAGTCCGTCCTTACCCTTCTTGCTATCTGCAAATACAATCTGCTCCTCACGAAACAGTCATTCTCAACCCGCAGATCAATTGTTCTATCATCTCTTCCGTTCTCAAGGATGAAACGATTGTAGAGGTACCAGAGGATGTCTATGATCTCTGCCGTGTGATGATCAAGGATCAGTCAGATTAGAGATGACAGAGGAACAGGTTTGGATGATGTTGCATCTATTCGCGGAAACTTTGTATGTTCAAATTGAGGTGTGTGTTGTTACGATGCAGTTTTTACTGATGGTGTTTTCTATAACTTTTTCAAATTGCAGGGAAACACGTCGAGTCTGGGGGTGAACGCATGCATTTCACCTTCCCCTTTTGATTATCTTCTCTATCAAGCTATGGCGATGATACAAGAACCATGAACATACATCTTTCCTTCTTGTGGGTGTGAAGCTGATCATGACGTCTTCTAAAAAGGAGCCTTATTGGCAAAATACCGATTTTTACGATTCTCGAGTCCTCTCGGGCAACTCACTACGATACTGTCTACCCAAAGCTCTCACAGTTGCTCTTGTTTCTTCTTTCAGCCCGGATTTTAAATGAGTGTGGGTTCACGATTTGTATACTCAGGCATTTGCTGTGGACGAGGACAGCATTTCAGAGTCTCGTGCACAACTACAGGCTATCACGCTCATTATTGCTACGCTGGCTGGAGCCAAGGTTTCGGGTGTGAACGAAGATGATACTTTGATCGCGAAGACAGCACTACATGGTGCGATGCTTTTAAAGAAGATCCATCAAGCTATGGCGATAAGATTTGCTAGCCATTTTTGGTGGCAGGAAGCCATACCCAATGGCGATATCGATGGGGAGGCAACTGGAACCGCCTGAACTCATTCAAGGGATATAGACTACCTGAAATGATTCCCAGACATTTCAGAAACACTTCGAGCCATATGAACCGGAAGAAGAACGCGTCTCAAGATAGCAACGTGCTTGTCGATGCCCGGTGGGACGATGTGGATGTAGTAGGAGCCAAATCGGAAGGTGATACATTCTTCTTCGCTTTTGCGAGAGTGTTGTGTTGTATTTGATAGTTCTTTTAGATTCTTATGCTTTCACATTGTGTGACTGCAATGTTGAGTCCACATTTACAAGTCAGGTATTATCATCGAAAAAGACATGCATTAAGGGGGAATCGAACCCCCAGCGGGTCGACAGTATTTTACGCCACCGATATGGCAACGACCCAGGTTACCATTACCCCATTAATGCTGCGGAGAAACATCAGATCATGTCGCCCATGAATTGCGCACTTACACAATTTATTTAAAGTCGATGACAGTGTCACCATCAGCGGCCGCGTCAAAACAACGTCGCTCGAGGTTTTTGCGAGAATTGTCAACGGGTATACGTTGCTCTTTGGTGCGATGTAGCTTAGGAGGTGCGTTGTGAGAGATGCGATGGCAAATTGAGGATGATGGCTGACAAGCTTTTTAGGGCGGTCCAGTTAAGCCAGGTTAGGACGGAAAGTCCGAATGTTTCGGTAACGTGCTCTTACAGCCAGTCCGGGTGCGCTTTGGTGGTAGTGATACAATCTCATGGCGTATTTTAGGTCGCCCCTGAATTATTAACAGCTTGAAACGTCAAGCATCGTCTGCAGACATCCACCCCTCACGCGCCACCTGGACTCGACTCCTGAAATGATTTTCAGACATTTCGTGAACACTTTGAGCCATAACGCGTCACAAAATAGCAACGCGCTTGTTGATATCCAGGAGATGTTGTGGGTGTTGTGGGAGCTTTACTGTAGATGGAAATCGGATGTTCATCATTGTTGTTCACTTTTACAAAGTCATTTTTTATTTGTAACGTATATGTAAAGTTTAAAGCGACTATTAGAATTTATTAATATCGGTGGGGAATAATACTGTATATGATTCAGAAAGTGTGTTTCGCAAGCAAAAGAACCCGGCTGCAAGAATCTGGCGGGCTCGAATAGGGGTAATATGTGGGCCAGCCACAACAACATGAATAGTGTGGTTCATGCAGGTGGCCCATTGAGCGGCATCTTTTTCTTCCTTCTTGCTCAGCATTGACCAATGAAAGCCTTTGGCGTTCTTGATGTATTCTCGGGTCCTGGCGAGTTTCGTCGGAATGGTGGTGGAGATATGCTCGGCGCGCACGAGCTCCTTTGCTTGGATTAGCCAAAGGTGTTTGGTGTTTCCTTGCTGAGTTTCAATCACGCCATCCCATTTGAAAAGCGGTTTGCCGTGAAGGCGAGGGCGGCAGTTGAAGATGGTGTCGAGTATGTGGAAAGAAGTTGCTCGAAGTTGTTCTCGAAGAGCATCGTTTGCATCGTCCTCTATCTGGATCTTCCGGTTTCGATCGGATTCTAAGAGAATGCGTGTGGTCCTTTCAATCCTCCGTAATGTTTTGTCAATTTCATTGAGTCTTCCTTCTAGTCTTCCTCCTGTGTCGTCGAGTCTTCTTTCTAGTCTTCCTTCTATGCCATCGAGTCTTCCTTCTATGCCGTCGAGTCTTCCTTCTATGCCATCGAGTTTTCCTTCTATGCCATCGAGTTTTCCTTCTATGCTGTCGAGTCTTCCTTCTATGCCGTCAAGTCTTCCTTCTAGTCTTCTTCCCATGCCGTCTAATCTTTTTTCCATGTCGTCAAATCTTCTACTAAATCTTTGATCCATACTATCCAACTTCTCAGCTAGTTTCTCCACCGTTACAACTGGCTGCAGAGTAGATTTCTGGCGTGTGGCATAGCATAGAAGACGTGGGTGAATGGTATCAATGATAGAATGATAGAAAGCTGCAAACATTTTTTGCATTTGAGGGATCGTTCGAACAAAAGTGGTTGGATTAGAGCAAGACATCGACAAAGCTCGATTCTATACGTGTCTCTTAAGTTCACACTGACGTCATTTGAAGTAGTCCAAAGTCCATTTGAGTTGTTACTTTTCCGAACATAGCAACTCAGGGTGACGATTCATCGAAAGTAATCTATGTTTGTCCACACATTTAATTAATATATAACTCCATCTTTCCACAAATGAATCAGCAGCGCCTCTGGCACAATGCCAGTTGGTGCCGCGGAATCATATATTGAGGACGCTGTTGGCGCCGATGCCGACAGAGAACTGCGGGAGCTTGTAACATTGATTATTGTTTTTCACTCTTATAATCGACGCCTACCTGTGTTGTATGCAATAGTTTTCTGTACTCAGTGCTTAGAAATTTCTGGTTTAAATCATCTTTTCGCATTTCGTACTTCAAAAATAAAGTTTAAAATGACTACTAGAATTTATTTAATATCGGTGGGGTATAATACTGTATACTAATCAGTAAATGTGCTCTGCATACAAAAGAAGCCAGCTGCAAGAATCTGGCGGGCTCGTATGCGGGTGATATTTGGGCCAGCTACAACAACATAAATAGTGTGGTCCATGCAGGTGGCCCATTGAGCGGCATCTTGTTGTTCCTTCTTGCCCAGCATTGACGGATGAAATTCTGCGGCGTTCTTAATGTATTCTCGAGTCCTGGCGAGTTTGTTCGGAATAGTTGTTGAGATGTGCTCGGCGCGCACGAGCTAGCTGCTTTGCTTCGATTAGCCAAAGAGCTCTCGTGTTTCCATTCCGAGTTTCGATCATGCCGTCCCATTCGAAAAGTGGTTTGCCATGTATGCGAGGGCGGCGGTTGAAGATGGTGTCGGATACGTGGTACCAGGTTGCTCAAAGTTGTTCTCGTAGAGCATCATGTGCGTCATCTTCCACCTGGATATTTCGGTTTTGATCAGAGTCCACTAGAATGCGTGTCGTCTCATCGAGCCCTGTTGTCCATCCCATCAAGTCTTCCTTCGATACCGTCGAATCTTCTCCCAAGTTTTTCCTCTATATCATCCAACTTCTCCGCTAACTTCTCCGTCGTTACGGCTGGCTGCGGAGTAGATTTGTGGCGCTTGATATAGCGCAGAAGACGTGGGTGGATGATGTCAACCATAGAATGGTAGAATGCTGCAAACAATTTTTTGCAGGACGTCGACTCTATACGTGTCTCAAGTCCACACTGACACCATTCGAAGTAGTCCAAAAGCCCATTTCAGTAGTTACCTTTCCAAAAATAGAAACTCATTACACCAACGGACGATCCACCAAAAAAGTAATCTACGTTTGTACACAACAACAACAACAATCTCGTAGAGCATCATGTGCGTCATCTTCCATCTGGATATTCCGGTTTTGATCAGAGTCTACTAGAATGCGTGTCGTCCCATTGAGCCTCCGTATCGATTTGTCCACCCCAGTAAGTCTTCCTTCCACCCCAGTAAGTCTTCCTTCCACCCCAGTGAGTCTTCCTTCCACCCCAGTGAGTCTTCCTTCCACCCAATCGAGTCTTCCTTCCACCTCAGTGAGTCTTCCTTCCACCCAATCGAGTCTTCCTTCCACCCCAGTGAGTCTTCCTTCCACCCCATCGAGTCTTTCTCCCAGTCTTCCTTCCACCCCAGCAAGTCTTTCTCCCAGTCTTCCTTCCACCCCAGCGAGTCTTTCTCCCAGTCTTCCTTCCACCTCGTCCAATTTGTCTTCTAATCTTCTACTAAATCTTTGATCCATACTATCCAATTTCTCAGCCAGTTGCTCCAGCGTCGACACTGGCTGCGGAACATATTTCTGGCGTGCGGAATAGCGTAGAAGACGTGGGTGGATGATGTCAAAGATAGAACGGTAGAACGCTGAAAACATCTTTCGCTTTCGAGAGGGATGGGTTCAAACGAAAGGGTAGTTGGATCAAAGCAAGGACGTCTCGGTTTTTTTCGAGTCCAACCCTGACGTCATTTGAAGTTGTCCTAGTTAGTCACCTTTCCGAAAACAGAAACCCAATGCAATTCGGGGGCAGCGGGCAGCCCAATTGGGGTATTTCACCAAAAGTGATCTACGTTCGTACACAACAACAACAACAACATTTAAATTAATAAACAACACCGTCCAAACTCCTTCACAAATCAATCAACAGCGCCTCCTTTCTCTCATCAGGAGGCGCGAAGCCAGTCGGTGCCGCGGGTCCATACATCGGGAACGCTGTGGGCGCCGACGTCGGCGCCACAGGGAACTGCGGGAGCGCGGGAGGCGCAACGGGAGCTTGCTGCTGGGCCTGCGGCTGTCGCTGAGCCTGCGGTTGTGGCTGTGGCTGTGGCTGCCGCGGGACCGCGACGGTGTTGCTCCGCGTGAGGTGTCCGCTGGTGGGCGACGAGGCGGCGGCGGCGGCGGCGGTGGCAACAGGGTGCGAGACGGTTTTGTGACGGTTGAGGTACGGCGAGGGAGGTGGCAGTGCCAACGCGTGAGCTTGCTGTTCTTGTTGGGACGCAGATGCGGATGCGGGTGTGCCCGAGCCCGAGGCCGAGGTGTATCGTGATTGGTCTTGTGCCGGTGGAGAGGGTTGGAACGAAATGGGCGACGAGCCCTGGGGCTGGTATGCTTGTGGGTTAAAGGTAACTGGAGGAAGGGTAACGGGAGGAATGTATGTAGCGGGCGTTGTGTATGATTGAGGTTCAATGTAAGATTGGCGCCGCTGGGGTTCGGGCGGTGGAGAAAAAGCAGGCGCGGAAGGTGCGGGGACGGGCGAGAGTTGTTGTGTGGTTTGACTCGACTGCCACGATACAGGTTGCGCAGGTGTGTAATGCTGAGGCTGGTATTCTGTGTGAGAGACTTGTGAAGTCGGCCGTGGCGGCTCAGATTGTGTTTGATACACTGATTCCGTTGCAGGAGTTGAAGAAGCCCATTGACTGTAGCCGTTGACCGTATTGTAACTTGGTTCCGCGGGTTGGTAGAATGACGTGCCCAGTGGTGATCGCCATGTTGGACGTTCGACTTGTTCTGTCAAGATTTTGTCGTAGAGCTTGACAGCCTGCGACAGCTTGTCATGCATTTCTGACAACATCTCTGCGGAGAGTAGTCACTACATATATATTCAACAAGAGTAATACACTCACTTTCTTTACGGCCAGCGTCGTCGAGACTTAGCGCCAATTTTGGCCGTAGACTGTTTGCCTTGTCGTACAATTCATTAACAGCCGGATACCGTGAAATGTCGCGACCACCCTGAGCCTCGACTTGGTTGACCGTCTGGCTAAATGTCAATATCGCGTCAGATTCCAACGGTTCAAGGTCGTAGCTCGGTACGGAAGGAGGAGCAGGGATCTGAGATATACTGGGAGGGTACGATTGAGAATAACCAGGACCAGAATACTCGGTACGCGGCGATTCTACTGCGACAGGCGCACTAGGTTTGGGCGCATTCGCTTCCCGCAGGCTGGCTTCGATGGCGGCACGAAGATCTGGGTCGTCCTCTTCTTTAATGGTGGTCGGTCTCGTGGGACGAGAGGAACGATCGACAAGAGGTGGTTCAGAGTATTGCCAGTTGGTGGGTTGTGATGGGACATAGCCAGGACGTGAGTGGCCGTTGGCTTGGACTTCCTGCAACGAGAGCTCAATGGCGCGCTGAAGTTCGGCATCTGCGAGTTCCTGCGCGCTCTGGTGACGAATACTGTTCATGCTGGCGGAATGACGGTGAGCTCTGTGGACGCTGCTGCTGTGAGGGACATCTCGTCATGGAAGGGGTGAATATCACGTACGTTCTCTCCGGCTTTCGGCTGAGCTTGTTGTAGCATCCTTCGCAGACGCGAACTTCCTGTGGGATACCAAAGTGTGGAAGAGCCATGGACTTGGAGGAACAGGCTTGATCGAAAACCTGGCCGCAGTTTCGACAATGATGTTTCCGATTGGTAAAGGTGAATGGTGTGCGGCACCGAAGGCAGACGTCGGAATCGATCCACTCTGGCGCGGTCTGGGTATCGACCATGGCAGAGTTGGCGAGAGAGAGATCCTTTGGGGGAAAATCGAAACCTGTGCTGCTGATGAGCGGGGTAAGCAAAAGCGACATGTGTGCGCACCCTCTTTGACTAGCATGTTGTAGACTTGGCCTACGTATGATAGACTAGGCTTGCCCTCGAACGCGGTGCTCCAATTTTGGACAAGTCGGAGGATGTGTTGTTTGACGTCGTGATTGAGCGCGGGGATCTTTAAGATTGAGACTAGGTTGTCCATGAACTCTCTTGAAGCGACTTCTGTGAGAAAGAGGTCCCCTCCGTTCTTGACACAAATGTCGGTGAGCTGGAAAGGAGATTAGGTGTTGGATGTGTGTTGTAGTGGAGACATACGACAAGGGCTAGATTTTGGACGTTGGGATTCTTGTGATTGAGGCGGCGCTTGAGAGCACGCATTGCGTCCTTTGCTGGGGCGGATTTGGAGCGTATCTGGTCACATATTTCGAGGTTGAGTGCCATGTCTTCTGAGCCAGCGGGCAAGAGCTCTGAGGTGGCCTTGTCTACAGGAGTGGTGAAGGGACGTAGAAGGGCAGGGAGACATTACGTACCGATTGCATCGTCGAGGATGGATGTGCCCCATAGCCAGCTTCCAAGAGCAGACATTGGTGAGAAAGACGAGAGGATAATGATGCCGAAGTCGGCAGGCGCTGCATGACCGGGTATGACTAAGCGAGCATCCTAATGGAAGACATGGCGGCGTCCGCAATGATGATATATATATATCTTAAATGACTTGAGCTAATAATGTATTGAAAATGTGGCGGGCCGTTAGCATTTCTTTTCATTACGAAGGGTGATGCGGGTATCCAAGCCAAGGAGGGGGGCGAGATGGGCACGTGGTGTTGTTGTGGTATATTGTGATTGTGGCTGGTGATCGCAACAGATTTGCCTTTCGAGGCCGCTGTTGCCAGCGTCGACTGTTGCCATCTCCCATCTCTTCGCCGCGCTAGACGACGAGAGGCGGCTCCCTGGCTGTAGACCGGGACAGTGCAGAGATATCGGCGTGCTTATGGCTGTGCTTGCCGGACGAGACTGGCAACAGCAAGCAATGGACGGCAACACGAACTCGCGAGCGCGTACGAGTGGGGGAGACGGGGGAGGTGGAGTGCCACAGGGAGGTGGGCATGTGGGGACTGCGGCACCAGGGCAGGGTAGCTGGACGCCGTCAATCGCGGCGGCGCCGTTTTATCCGTCGTCGATGTATGGAAACCATGGGCAGGGGTACGGGCAGGCGTACTTTGACGCTGGAAATGCGCAGTTGCAATGGGCTTATCAACAGATGCTCCTGGCACAACAAGCGTTTCCCCAGCGCACTGACTATTTTCAGCCCGCCTTTAATCCTTTTCCCAGCGCTGCACCGCCGCACCGACATGACCAGCAGTTCCCTGGCTTTCACCCATACCGCCGGCCCGCCCGCCAGCAGCAGCAGCCCCCGCCCGAGATGCCCGAAAGACGGCATGCACCCCAACCGCCTTACAAACGGGCCGATGCTTCCGCCTCGTCCTCGTCTGTCAACTCGACGAGCAGCCGCCAGCGCACAAACAGTAACCAAAGCGCTCACAGTGCAAACTCACCGTCCACTCCTCCACATCGCAGCTCATCCCCAAGCTCCCTCCGCGTCCCACACCACAGGTCTCCCTCCACAGGCATCTCCCCCTCACCCCCAGCTTCCACAACAACTACCTCCCCGGCAACCGCCTCCTCCACCCCCCGCCCGGTCCGCCCGTCCCCGCTCTCCCAGGGTACATTTACTGCAAGCGACCGTCGCATGTCCCGCGACGACTCTGATCCTGTCCTAGATATCTCCACCGCCCCCGGCATCTCCCGTACTGCAGGCCTCAAGGGCCGCCTCAGACGCGCCCTCTCCTTCAACTCTCCCCAGGCACTCGACCAAGACATCCCTTCCGACGACGACTCTGTCAAGCCAAAGCCCAAGCCTCCGGTTCTAGTTCCCAAATCCGCCGCTCCTCGTGTCGATGCCCTCGATGATGCTTCTTCCAACGCCACCGTCCAGACAAAGAAGAAGGGCCGTGCTGCTTCCCTCTTCAATGCAAAGATGAATCTCAGCACAGACAACATCTCCCTCTCATCCACAGTCAGTAGCGCCAGCGTCATGATTCGCAAACTTGGCTCCATGGGCAAGCTTGCAAAGCGCAACTCGTTGGCAGGCATCACTTCCCTCTTCAAGGACAAGGACAAGAAAAAGAAGGAAAAGAACGGCTCCGCAAAGGCACAGGTCAGCGAGGCTAGCGTCTCCCATGTCACGGCAGAACTCGACCGCAGTGATTGGACAGTTGGCGCGGATATGAACGGCCTCAGTCCGGCGGCAAAGCTTGCTCGGCAACATACCCTCAAAAGTAATGCCGAGGCCGCTGCAAAGGCCAAGGCAGCACAGGAGGCGGCGGCGGTGGCGGCCGCCACCGCCCCAACCGCAGCTGCCAATGGCGACGCTGCCGGTGTGCCAGCTTGGGACAAGAACACCACAACCCGGCAAGGTTCGGCATCGCCTGTCAAAAAGACCGGTGGCGGCATGCGAGTGAATGAGGACGGGACCAGAGTAATGGTCGAGGATGACGACGATGACAGTGACGACGGCCATCAGGACGGAAATCAGTTCCCTGTCGATGGATGGGGAGAGGACGATGAAGACTGGGAAATCGAAGGGGACATGGATGAAGATGCCACCATTCGTCACGGTCTAGAGGGTACCAGCATGGACGATGACGGCTACGATCACGAGCCATGGGCCATCAATATTCGAAGGAGTATTGAAAGGACTCGTATCCCGTCAAAGGGCATTTTAAAATGTGCGTGCACAGCTTGCTCATCACAACCGACCGACTGACTCGACTCTTGTAGATGCTGATTCTTACGATCAGCACAAGTATCTAAACGATGCACCGACCCAGAACCGCGCGCGCTCCAATTCTTACAACTCGCATCCAGGTCATACCCCAGAATTGGGGCCCCTTGCCCACATGCCCTCACCCGACCCTGATCAGATTGACGGCCTCCACAAGCACCCTCACCCATCACACAGCACACCACCATCTGCACCTGCCCCGTTGCTTCCTCTGCTTTCTTTCAACTCGGGGATCACTCTGGAATCCCCTACGCACGAGTCACGACCGTCGACACCGACACAGTCTCAAACTCCACATCTACCTGAAAAGTCAAACTCCATCTTTAACCACCCCAATCTCAACTCGTCGGCGCCCGTTTTGTCCACCATGATGAACCCGCCGCTTATGCTGGCGCACAGATCTGCGACAGCACCGAGCAAAAAGCTGGTTTTTGACAACAATTTGTCGGTTTACGATACGTTCCCCGCGTCGGTTTATGATCGGAGGAGCGAACCTGCTACATGGAGTCGCTTAACACCCGCGTTGGCACAGAGGATCAAGGAGGAGCTCAATTCATACAAGATGGAGGAGATGGAAGTACATGCTTCGAGTCGTGTTCAGTAAGTCGACTCTGTTGCATCGCGATACATCTTTGTTGACAATTTCCACAGCACACAATTCTTTGTGTGATGGTCATTTAGACTTTTTTTTTTTTTGGCCTTTTCGTTTCTTTTTGGATCCATCACGACCATCACATGGCTCCGGACACAATCCATTATCAAGCTCTTTATATGCAAAACGAATGTGCTCGACATTTACCCCCCTCATTAAATTACCCTCAGGATTCGAGTACATCCACTCACATCCTTGCCTCTTCCCATCAAGCGACGACCCGTTTATATACCCCTTCCAACACTCGGAGCGACGATTGTCGCCCGCAGTCAAGGCTAGGCTAGGTCCTACTCGATGCGCTTGTTCCGTACGCCGCGGTCGTACAATTACCCTCCCCCCCCTCTTTTTTTTATACTCATTATCTCCTCTTCGTTTGTTGAAGAACTTTGGACGGACATTCAGATATGCAGTCAGAACATACACCACCACCACAACCAACAACCACACGCACACCACATGCACAATACACACATATACATATAATAATCGTTCCACCTCCATTTTTTTTCTGTGTTTCTCGACCGTGTCTCTCGAGTCCTATATCCCTTCTATATCCCCCGTGTTTCTCATGTTCTTTCCGCCGTTACTGTGTCCTGTGAAGCTAACAAGTCAATGTTATATAACTCTCCTTTTTTTTTCGTCTCTTTGACGAGTGTGGTTATCCATCTCAAGCGCGCGCGTAAGGGCCGTACGCGGTCGTGTGATCGCGATGTGATGCCCTTAACACCCGTGCGCTTTTTGCCTTGCGTGTTGGGGCTGGCTTCTGAGAAGGCGGTAATTATAACTTTTTGCAAGTGGCAACGAGGGAAGAAGCTTATCAAAATTGTCGATACTCTTGCTATATTGGGAGTTGTGGTGTACATGTATGATTGGTTCAGAACGAGCGGAGGCGATTGGAAGGGGGTTTTTTTTGGATACGTATGTATTTTCAGGGGCCGTTTTATTTTTGACAGCTCGCTCGAGAGGTAATTAAGCGGGTTAGGTTAAGAGGGTTGCAGGGTCAAACATGCAACGTGGTCCTTGAGATGAAATATGGACTTTACTGGCTGTGCCTGATCCTGATGATAATACACTATTTTTTTTCTCTCTCTCTCTCTTTTTCCATGGAAGACTGCCTTGTAGGGATTCTTTTTATAAGAGATAACTAACGTTCTGGGAATCCGGGCGCCCGTTCGGGATTACGAAATTTACTTCTTAATAGTAAAATTGTTGTGAGCGCTGAGGCGTCTAATCAGGTGTGTCAAGCAAATACAATGTCTCGTATGGAATTGAAAAATGATTAATCTTTGAGTTCGTTTTTAGAGTTTCTTCGCTAAAGTGTCGGTCGGTCGATTCACATTCAAGTTGCCAAGTTTAGTCTAGCCATGGGGAAAAAAAAAAGGTTGTACTGCCGTTTCGAGTTTCAGAAGTCATCCCCCCCCCCCCTGGCCCCGAGTTTCGCTCACGAGGACACACAGGACGTTAAAAGTGTTTACTCAGCAAATCACAGGGTCTTCCCTTTATATACATGGAAATATACCTACCATTCGAGTGATTGACCCTGCTACCCATGCCCACGGTCGAGATCGTACAGTTCCCTGGGTCTGATGAATTCGTCGCGGACAATCTCGTCTTTAAAGATTGCCTGAGTAAACTCCTCAAGTCTGAAGGCTGCATCAGGTTCGTCGTAGTGGAAATAAGCGATCTTTATCATCTGATTTACTGTCGTTGGCGACTGACTGATCAGCGTGTACTACGGTATCCAGACAGAAGACAATCGCACCGCATACTTGCTCGTCAGTACGTCTTTCTCCAGAAG